>JAJPUD010006009.1:59465-109065 GCA_023553655.1 Myrmecobius fasciatus | reverse complement strand
ACAATTCTCTATATATTTTAGAGATGAGACCTTTATCAGAACCCTTAAATGTAAAGATGATTTCCCAATTTATTGCTTCCCTCCTAATCTTGTCTGCATTGATTTTGTTTGTACAAAAACTTTTTAACTTAATATAGTCAAAGTTATCTATCTGGTTTTCAATTAAGAGTTCCAGTTCTTCTTTGGACATAAATTTATTCCATCTCCATAGGTCTGAGAGGTAAACTATATTACATTCCTCTAATTTACTTATAGTATCACTCTTTATATCCAGATCATGAACCCATTTAGATCTTATCTTGGTATGTGGTGTTAGATGTGGGTCAAGCCCTAATTTCTTCCACACTAATTTCCAGTTTTCCCAGCAGTTTTTGTCAAATAGTGAATACTTATCCCAAAAGTTGGGGTCTTTGGGTTTATCAAAAACCAAATTGCTATAGTTATTGCCTAGTTTGTCTTGTGATTCTATCCTATTCCACTGATCGACTACTCTATTTCTTAGCCAGTACCAAATGGTTTTGATGACCGCTGCTTTATAATATAGTTTTAGATCTGGTACAGCAAGTCCACCATCGTCAGCCTTTTTTTTCATTAATCCCCTTGAAATTCTTGCACTATTTATTTCTAATTATAATCTCAGTTCCTCATATAGATTTCAATTCCTGCAGCCTATAAAAATCCTCATGTGCGGAGATAACAGGGTAGGAAAGAAGATACCCCATGCTAAGGGACAAACCAAATTTGTTCTATTTTTACATAATTCTCAATTTGGCTTTTATAGCTTCTCTAAGTGCCAAAAAAAAAAAAAAGCCAGTCACATTGGTGAATCGAAAACAGAGATTAGTTGGTCATTTCCAGAGTATATGGCCCCATTCACCAGATAGCATCCCAGGAACCAAAAAGTCACATAATTCTTTTTACATTCATTTCACACTATTATAGTAGCTCTATTAATCACTGCCTTTCTTTCTACTGCCAAAGCCCAGTGTCTGATGCATTGCAGGTGCTTAATAAATACTATAACATCAACTGTATGGGATTCAGAAAACAGGATTCTTCAAGCAGTTTACAATCCAATTTGAGACAAGATTAACAAAAGTAAAGCAAGAGTGACAAATATGAATATCTAAATAACTTAGATAAATTCATTATATGTTCATTTTATTTTTTTGAAACAATATGAAGATTGCTGTTTGTTATTCAATCATGTCCAACTCTTTGTGACTTCATCTGAGGGGTTTTCTTGGCAAAGGCGCTAGAGTGGTTTTCCATTTCCTTCTCTAGCACATTTTGCCGATGAGAAAAGGCAAGTAGGATTAAGTGACTTGGCCAGGATCACCAAGGAAGCGTCTGAAACCAGATTTGAAGTCATGAAGATGAGTCTTCCTGACTTCAATCACAGCACTCTATCCACTGTACCGCCTCACTGCCATAGCCCATTGCATTTCTTCTTTTGATATGTATATATACTATAACTGAGAAAGACCAACTTTATCCTAGCAGAAAATATTGCACTTTACTAAAAAGTGAATTGGTATTTTCTTTCTCCTCTTTTTCTTTCTGGTTCATATATTTCGCTTGGAATCACACACATAACTATTTGTGAGTCCTTATAAAATTAGCCTTTGCTTCTCTATGTGAACAGAGGGGAAATGAACCCACCCACGCAAGAAACAATACATCTGTGTTAAGTTTTAAACTTGACCTGAGTTGAGTGTTTAATCTGCAAGCATTTGCCTCTGATCAGGTTTTATTGCTAATTAGAAATTCCCATTCCTTTCTCTTTAATCCTCTATATAAATATAATTGCTTCAAAAAAGTAAGCATTTGCTGATTCCCCTTCTCACTTGATAGCATTGAGCTCCCCTAGGAGAGGAAAGGTATAGTGGAGATAGATAGATAGATAGATAAATAGATAGATAGATAAATAGATAGATAGATAGATTTTTTTTTTATTTTAAATTGTTGGACTCTGAGCATACTTTTAACATTTGAAAGAAACCCTTCCAAAAATCAACAATCTTTGAGAAACAAAATTATATGCTTATAAAATCATACAAGATACTGGTATTATACCACCTTCTTTAAAACAAAAATATTGTATAGTTCAGGACTTCTTAAACTTTTTTCTCTCATGACTCTTCTTCTGAGAAATTTTCACATGATCCCATATACATAGGTATACAAATCAAACATTTACTGATAATAAATCATAATTTTGTGACTCCCACATTCAGTTACAAGACTTCATATGGGGTCTCAACCCACTCTTTAAGAAATTTGGAGATGAGAAAATTACTTCTCAAGAAGTTATTATCCAGGTAATAAAAAACCAAGACAAGATTTGAAAGCAGGGCCTCTTGGCTTTGTTTTTTTGTTTTTATCATAATGCTTTTTCAACTTGTGATGCTCTTTTGAATTTATATATATATATATATATATATATGTATACACACATATATACGTGCATACATCTATCCAAATATACATATATACATATATTTATTTTACATATGTGTGTTTACTTATATGTATATATATATAAAACTATATGTGTGTACATGTGTGTCTGTAATACCTTTTTTGCTACAAATGTTATATATATTTTGTCATTCATATTATTACAATTCTGATTTACTTGACTAATCCAGTTATCCTTTGGTTACACACAGATAATTTTTGGAGATTTTTGTGCTTTATGAGGTCAATGGCATAGAAAATGTGAAATTGTCTGTGTCTCCCCATTAGTTAGTGACAGAGAAGGAAAAACTATGTTATTTTAACTGTGACAGACATTAACTTTATCCTGGCAGCAAATGCTCCATTTTATTAAGAGGATAAAAAGGGTTTTTCTTTTCTTTTTCCTTTTTTCTTTAAGGTTCCTATATTAGAGCTCAGTAATTTCCAGGCCCAGAAAGCAGTTTCTCTCATCATCAACATTCTTTCTAAAGTCAAGGTGTGAAGGATTTTACAATGTCCAATTTTAAAAACCAAAACAAAGGCACAGACAGAGGTGACTTTCTGCAAGCTGCACAATGCATCAGCAAGAGAGATGGAAAGGTCCCAAGTGATCTGGAATCCCACAGTACCAGGCTTCATTTGGCGCCAGTTTCCCTGAAACCACTTACCACCTACAGAGATGGAGTTGCTGGGCTGGGCTAAACTATAAGTGTTAATGTTTGTAAAGCATTCAGAGGCCCTAGGAGGCAAGATCCCTTACAAGAGAAAAGGAACCATTCTTTATAGCCTTATAACTACAGGAACTCAGAGAATTCACACAAAGGTCAGTATGTAGGCAATTTTCACTTGAATGCTGGGACTTTAATGCTTCCTTCAGGCTCTAAGATTTGTGAAGTTCTTTTTTTTATGGTGAACTTGATATATATCAACAAACATTAACATTTTCCTTTACTAAGAACAGTTTTTTAAAAAAGAGGATGATTTATAGGAATCATACTAAAAATAGCTTTAAAAAAATTAATGTGGTATTTCCAATACAGTCCTATTTATCTTTCATATTTCCAATTTCATGTGGTATTTCCACACTGCCCTGTTTGTCTTGTATATTTCTAATTTAATATGGTATTTCCACATGCCCTGTTTTTCTACATTCCCTCCTGGTTTGTGAGCCTCTGGAGTTTTGTTTTGTTTTTTTAATGCTTCCCCATATTTCTTAGCTTCTCTTTCCTCTAGCCAGAACTCATTTTTAGAAGATGTTCACTATGTATAATAAATAAGTGACCCTAGTCACCTTCTAAAAGGAAATAAGCAAAATGATCCAGGGGGGATTGAGAACATTCTAAAGGACATTGAGCTGAAGAATGAATAGATTACTAAAAGGACAAATTTCTATAAACCTGGTATTTAGATCAAGATTAAAACATTTAGAAGTAGCATCCAACATTCACATGAGTGCAAACGTTTGTGGGTTCTTCAGGTAAATATTTTCCAATATTAGTGAGGAATTTGCACTAACTCTCTCATTTATAAATTACAACTGAAGGAAAGAATCATAGGAGAAAATAAATATTTATTAGTTACCCACTATATACAACCCATTCCTAGGCACTAGAGAGTCAGAGCTGAAACAAGGAATAATTGCTGCTCTTGAGAAGTTAGTGATTTCAAAGATAAGTATTAGTAGATAAGAACAAAATATAAAGAAAATGATAACACATGTTATAGTGTGATCAATGCTGAATGGGACTGATTGGATGAAGTTTTCTCATTATGAGTCTAAGTCACATGATCCCTATTCCCAGAGTCAGAAGATGAGGTTTTGAACCCTGGGATACAGGAAGTTAGTGAAGTTACAGGAAGTGAGTGAAGTTACAGGAAGTGAGTGAAGTTACAGGAAGTGATGTGCCCCACAGGAAGTGGACACTCTCCAATGAAAAGGCTTGGATCTTTTCCTATTTAACCGGGTATTCTACTTCCTGCTGGTCAGGTTGAGCACATGGCGGGAGCTGAGATGCTTCCCAGTGTGTCTGGGCCTCTCCCTCCAGGGACTAAATAAATGCTTTCTCTTTGTACCTGAAGATGTGTCTGATTAATTAATTTGGGAAAGGGGTCAAGCACCTGTCCCATACAGTGCATAGAATTCCAAAGGGCCTTATGATTCAGGGGAAAGCTTTGGATTTGAATTCAGAATTTATATTCCAAACACTTAATCCTTCAGGGCCTCATTTTTTAGGCTTCAAAATAAGAGGGTTGAAATACGATTTCTACGTTGTTGTTCAGCTGTTTTCCAGTCATGTCTGACTTTTATGACCCATTTGAGATTTTCTTGGCAGAGATACTGGAATGGTTATTGTCATTTCCTTCTCTAGCTCAATTTATAGGTCAGGTAACTGAGGCAAACTAGGTTAAGTGACTTGCCCAGGACCACACAATGTAAGGCTACATTTGAACTTATGCCAGGCCAGGCACTCTATTCACTGTGCCATCTACCACCCAAAGACTTCGCTGTACTCAGGAGGACCAGACAACTACTTTCTCCCTTTCTACTAAGGGACTCTATACTTTCAAAGACATGGATTCATTTCAGTTGTACATGAGCCTTCTTTTTCTCTCATTCTTTGAGTCTTTACATACCCAACCCAGAACCTTTAATAAAATCACTTATAGGTTAGATATGGATCATATCGAAAGTCTCTTCACAAATCTGTGGGGCAGAAAAGTACTCACTATGCAATATTGATTAGATAGAGGATTTGTATTTTCTCTACATAAAAAGAATATTAAATATACACAAGATCCTCAAGCCTGTATTGAAAGAAAATATTAGACACAGTAGTTTAACTACTGTTATATTCTTTCAAAGATTGAGAAAGATTCCTTCCTTCTCTTCCTATCTCAGAAGCTTATGGCAAAAAGCTTTCCCACCCTGTACTTCCCATGAAAGGTGAGACAGTGTATTACATTTTTCTTTCTCCTCAGTAGCATGGTGTTTAGGGACATATTTGGGGATTTGGTTGAATAAACTGAGTCTGGGTCTTGGTCCCCTAACTCCCTTTTCTGCTTATTGTTTCTTTCCTGAGCCAAGGCAATGAAGTCTCATAAATTTGAGAGAATGAGAGATCTTTAATACCTCAATTAGAGCTTGCTGCAGCAGAAAGAGTTTCTACTTTGGGAAGGATAATTAGCAAAGGTACCTTCCTTTGTAATTAATAAAGGACTCTACTCCTCTGCTACTATAATAAGGTAGGGAGAAGGATCAAGCAACCACCTAAAGTTTGCTGCAGCAAAGCACCAAGTCCTTTCAATATTAAGCTATTTCCCTAGTAATCGCTAGGGAACAGGCTTAGCACCCCATGGGTAGATGTTAGTCAGAGCAAAACAAAGATCTCTACTTGACCCTATGCTTTAAAAAAAAAAAATTATCAGCATCTTACATAAAAATGTAAAGAATATGCTCATCACAAAAATTTCAACACTATATGAACTATTTGGAAAATTAGGCAGAGGAAATGACACAAATATAGTGCTGCTACATAAATCAGAAAGAACAGAAAAATATAGATCAATCTCCCTAATGAATATTGTTACAAAGATTTTAAATAAAATATTAGCAACAAGATTAAACTATATATAGCAGGATAACACGCTATGATGAATTTATATCAGGAATGTATATCAAGTGGAATTTATATCGAATTCAGGTATGATTCAATATAAGGAAAACTATTGGCACAATTGACCATATCAATAACAAAACTAACAGAAATCATATGATAATTTCAAGAATATGCTCATCAAATTTGCGGATTATCAAAAGATTGAATGGATAGTTAACACAATAGACACAGTAGACAACAGTGTTAAATATAATAAAATAAATATAAGAATAAGTGGAAAGTTCTGCATTTTGGGTTTTTAAAAATCCACCTCACAATATAAGAAAGGGGATATATGAATAGATTGTAAGAAGCTCAATGATTATCAACAGTGTGCGGAGGAACACTAAAAAGCTAACGTGATAGTACATTAAGAGAAGCTTAGCTTCCAAGAATAAGAAGTGATAATTCCATTGTGCTTTGCTTTAAACAGATCTCTTCTAGAATATCACATTCAGATCTAGACACTGTAGTATAAAGAATACATTGGTAAGACTTGAAAGTATCCAAAAGAGGACAACCAGGTTGGTAAAGAGTCTTGAGTTCATGTTATTTTGAGCTTAGCTGAAGGTATTGAAGAGAAACATAAGGTGGGAAGTTTAGAGAGTCAGGAAAGAAGGAGCATGTTACAGTTGTCTTCAGGTATTTGAAGGTCTGGCATGTAGAGAAGAAATTGTTTTATTTGGACCCAGAGGGAAGAATCAGGCAGGAGTGATGAATAAAAGTTGCTAAGAGACCAACTTAGGTTCTTCTTGTTTGTTTGTTTAATTGTTTTTTTTTAATTGTTGTTGTTTTTTGCTTAGGCAGTTGGGATTAAGTGACTTGCCCAGGGTCACACAGCTAGGAAGTGTTAAGTGTCTGAGATCACATCTGAACTCAGATCTTCCTGACTTCAGGGCTGGTGCTCTATTCATTGTGCCACCTAGCTGCCCGTCAACATAGGTTCTTGTTAAGAAAATAGCCTAACAGATAACTCAAAGTGAAATGAGCTGCCTAAAAAAGTTTCCCTTCCTCAGAAGTCTTCAGACATAGGCTGGATACTATCAGATATCTCATAATGGGAATTCCTTTTATATCCAGTTTAAGTTAGATGGCCTCAAAGGTTCCTTCCAACTTGAAAATTCTGTGATTCTGTGATAGAGGAGGAAGAGAGTCTATTATTTACTTCTCATTTCAAGTAGTTTATTAAAAACCCAGCTTATTCTTACCCTCAGAGAGCTTACATTCCAATGGGGATATTCATTTTTTTTAAAGATGGGAGGGGTGGTATAGTTGGGGGGGAGGGGTGGTAAGGTTGGGGAGGTGGGGTGAGATTAGGGGTTGAAGAGCTTTTGAAATATAACAAACAAACAAGACAGGATGCATAAGTAACAAATTGAGATTGTTTTAAATTTTCTATTCAAATAAAGGAATACATTTGTATGTGCAAAGCTGCCCTGTTTTGAGTTCACCCCCTCTTGGGTTATCATAATCAACATTATTTAAACATTTATTATGTGCATGGCATTATGCTCAGTACTCAAGATAGAATGAAATATAAGACTAAGGGTATAGAGTGGTCCTTGTATGAATCAAAGCCTTAAGAGAGTTTTTGCAAGTTGTTCTATCCATAGCATAGAAGATGACCACAAGGACTTTTCCCAGCTTGCTATGGCCTAACATTTTTCTATGTAAATCACTGAGGATTGTACCATGGAGATGAATCGCCAGGGAAGTTCTCTCTTCATTGTGAATGGGCTGCTAATTCCCAAACCAAAGATATCTAGCGAAAGCTACTATATTGGGAAGCCTAACACTTCCTTGCTCCAGTCTCCTCCAGAGCAAAATGAAGAGATGAAATTGATCCAATAGCTGGACTCTATAATAACATCTTAAAGCTTGACTCACCAGTCTTCTGCGAAGCCAAGGATTAACAAGGAACAACACCTACTATGACCTGACACAAAATCTAAAAAAACAACAACAATAACAACAACACAATGGATTGGTGGTTAGAATTCATAAGGCAAAAGTTTCTAGAGAGTAGCATTCTTAACAGTTTTATTTTCTTATGGAAAGGTGTGACAAATTTATTAGATCTTTCTCTTTAGCACAGAGCTTGAATCTGGTAGCATCAGTTGGTGCTATTAATTAGAGTAGTCTTATCAAACCATATCTAAGAATTCAGATTATCACCAGGAAATTTTCTAGCATCTCAGATGAAGGGAAAAAAACAAACACAATTCTCTATCATGAAGAGAAATGCCAGTTAAAATGCAATGTGTTCCCTTCCCCTCTTCAAAAAGTAACACTATAATTGAATTAAACTAAATACCAGATGTCTAATATAGTGTCACCTTACTTAAAAATATACAATTCATAAGAGTTTTCTGATTTTAAAAGAAATGTACAGCCACAGAAATAATTCTAGCTTCCACTTCACTTGGCTTGCTTTTTAAGGTCAGTGAAGACAATCACCAGAGAAAACTAGATTGGTTTGATGCTTATCATTTATTCATTTAAACACAAACATTTAAAGCCTTACCTCTTCCAATCCAATATATATTTATAGTTATTTATGCATATTTATAATATATGATATGAATTTAATATAATATATTAATAATATATTTATAAATATATATATTGGATTGGAAGAGGTAAGGTTTTAAGTGTTTGTTTTTAAACATGTGTGTATGTGTGTAAAATAGTCTTTAACAGAGATAATCCCTCAGCAAAATCTACTGTTATTCTGAAACAGTTCTGATATGATATAATATGTATTGTTACTCACATATATTTATAATACATATTTGTAACAATATATGTATAAATAATTATATTGACTAGAAGAGACATATATAACATATATTTAATATAATATGATAATATATTTATAAATACATATATATATGATTGAAAGATATAGGCTTTAACTGTGTTTTGTTTAAATGTGTGTGTATGTCTGTGTATAACAGTCTTTAACAGAGATAATTGCCCAGCAAAATCTGCTATGTTATTCTGAGAGAGTCCTGAGCTTAATTCTAGCTCCTCTAATCTAACCAAACCTATTTCTCTGAGTTTACAGTACTCTCATCTTGTCACAATCTCATTTCAACCATGCTGAGGTAACTCATCCCTGAAATAGAGTCAGCGTACAATTAATGCCTCAGGATGGTCAGTATTACCTCTCTGCAGCTCTCTTGGATTATGATTTGGTGTGAAGCAAGAGAGAAAAAAATTGATTTTATGTTCATTGTAACCCATGTAAAGCTTTTACCTTAGATACCACTTTCTTCCAGTAGATGGAAAGTGAAAATAGAGGCAAGAAGAACAGTAAGAGGAAGCTTGCAATAGCCTAGACAAGTCATAATAATAAAAATCTGCATCACTAGGGTGGCAAGGGGAATAAAAAGAAGAGAGATTATTGGCACATAGTAACATAAAAATATTACTTCTACATATATCTGATATCCACTTACAACATTCAATTTTGTATCATATTTCATTGTATGTACATGTATGTGATATCCTTCTATTATATCATAAATTTCAGTAGGCTAGAGACCTTTAAGCTTCCTAGAACAATGGGCATTGTACATGATCATTAAGAATTATTAAAGACATCCTGAAATGTATAGTGGCTATAATAATGAGTTGGAATAAAAAAAAATCTAGGTTTTCTTTCTTTTTTAAGAAATAAATTTATTTTTTATGGGGCAGCTAGATGGTGCAGTGGATAGAGCACCAGCCCTTAAGTCAGAAGGACCTGAGTTCAAATCTGGTCTCAGACACTTAACACTTCCTAGCTGTGTGATTCTGGGCAAGTCACTTAACCCCAATTGCCTCAGAAAAAAAAAAAGAAAGAAATTTATTTTTTATGTCAAACATTTTTTAAAATTTGAGCTCTGAATTCTCTCTCCCTACACAAAAGATATTTTCATATTAACTATGCCCCCCTTTCAAAAAAGCAAAAAATATAAAGTAAAAAATTTATGCTTCACTCTGCACTGACATCATTAGTGCTTTCTCTCTCTCTTTCTCTTTCTCTCTCTCTGTCACTGTCTGTCTGTCTGTCTCTCTCTCTGGAGGTGAACAGAATTATCCACTATAAAGTCTTTGTAATTATCTTGGGTAATTGTATTGTTCAGAGTAGCAAAATCATTCATAATTGATCATCATTACCATATTGTTTTACTATCTACAATGTTCTGCTTCTGCTCACTTACTTTGTATCAGTTCATATAAGTCTTTCCAGATTTTTCTGAAACCATATTGCTCATTTTTTACAGCATAATAGTATTCCATCATAATCACATTGCACAACTTGTTCAACAATTTCCCAATTGATAGACATCCCCTCAATTTCTAATTTTTTGCCATTTCAAAAAAAAAGCTTCAGTAAATATTTTTGTATATTAAGGTCCTTTCCTTTTTTTCTTTCATCATTTTGGGATACAGATCTACTAGTGATATTACAAAGTCAAAAGATATGTAAATTTCATAGTACTCTGGACATAGAGGAATATCTAGGTTTTCCTATTTCTGGCCCTAGCTTTGCGACATAGGAAAGTCATTTAAGTTCTCTGAGTCTTTATTTCCTCATCTGCAAATTAAAGACCCCAACACCTGTAGTATCTACCTTGCTTAGTTGCTGTGGAGATCAAAAGAGATAATGTATGTGAAAATATTCATGACCCAAAGGGAAGAGGTGCCTTTTCCCACCAAGCAACTATTAACTCTAAGTTTACATAAACCTATTCACAAAGTTTCCTAGGGGAGCCTGAGCCCCATGGAAAAGGCAGTATTCTCATACTTAAACTCAGAAGTTTTGGGGAAAATCTTAAAGTTTAAGTTTGAGTCAGGTATAGGATCATTTCAAACGGGATTAATAGTATCCCTGCTAGAAAGTTACTCAATATACAAAATAACAGGTATAGGGCAACTAATTATTGCTTCCAACATACACACACACACACACACACACACACACACACACACAGTCAAAACACAAAAGACATAAGCATATATTGACAAATACTTAAAACATTATCTAGCAGCCCATTATTTCTAGGATTTCAGAATATTTATACTTAAAACATGAAAAACCTGAAACAACAGTGTGGGACTGCTATATAAGCATGCAATTTCATTTTCCTCATCTTTAAATGAACGGGTTGGGTTAAGGTACCTTCCAGCACTGTTGCTACGGTCTTAAGATTCAAGTAAATTTTAATTCTATCCTTTGACATATTGAAATCATAATCTACTTAAGGACAAAAACAACAAATGCTAAGCTAAACTTCTATTAACCTCTTTGCATCTAGTCAAGTACAATAGACTCCCTAATATTTGGCATTTGTTATTTTGCTTAAAATAACTTTTTTCAAGGCTCTTAAATAATTTTGACTTTGACAAGGAGAAAGGTCCTAACCTGGCAGAAATGACCAGCTGTATAACATTCCCCACTCCCCATAGAGGCTGTCACATTTGTATACAACAACTAACAGAAACTCAGATCCTGAATGTAGCATCCCAAAGCACAGTCAGGGGCCTAAGTTTTAAAACTCTGAAGGAGACCAGAATGGAGATTCTTGGGAGATTCCAGGGCCTAGGTCCCAGGCTGTCTCCAACCTTATCTTGTTTAGCAGAGATAAAGAAAGGGACCTCCCCCAGGACAGCTGATTTTATCCCTTCCCCCAATCTTCTGGAAAACTTGTCAGGGGTCATCACTTTCAGCTACATTCTGTTGACAACAAACAGTCATGTCTCCTCAGCAGTTTAATGCTAAACTCTTTTTATTGGTCAGCTAAGTAAATGGGACATCCTAGCAACCTTACATATCTTTTCCTCAGCCCCAAGCATAAAGAGTCTAATTCTGCTGGCTACAAGGAGAAGGAAGAAAAGGGAGAAGATATTTTTTTTTGGTAAGAAACATTTATCAGCCGCTTTATAGCTCCCAGGCATCCCATTTTTCACTCCTCAGAGCTGACTTCAGATCTTAAACAAATGGCACAAGGTGTGACATTTCATCCATATTTCTTGAATTCCAGCCTCTTGAATTCTGTCAAGAAACTGCCCAATAAGTGCCCTTCTTCTTTCTCCCTTTTTCCATCAAGTATAAAGAGACAATTATCCAAACCACCTTAGATTCAATATAATGTCCATTATAAAAAGAAAGAGTTGTCCTTTTGTTCATTTAGCCCTGTTTATATTTTCAGGTTTCTCTCTGGTTTAGCAGGAGCTCTCATGAAATGGAACCTTAAGAAGTCATATAGTTTAAGTCATATATTTGCTTAATTTGTAAAAATTTTTAATTTAAAGGAAAATGTCAAGAAGTTGAAATCTTAAATAAGTCTTGAGCCATTAAAAAAAGAGGGAAGATAATTTTAATCTGAAAAGTACCATTATAAAAATTGTCACTCATGTTATACTAGTGAGTGTTAAATAAATCCATTTCATTTATTCACCCCATCCCATCCCCAAATATCTTGGTTATTTTGCTATCACAGAAAGTGCTTTTAGTTCCCTATGCAAACACTCAGATTAATAAGATTTCTAATATAAGAATGTTTTTACTTTTATAAAACAAACCTTTAGTAAAAATAACAAGAACTTCTCTCATTTTTTTCATGGGAAAAGGATATTATAGTCCATGTTTTTCACAGAAAAGGAAAGAAGAGATAGATAGGTCGATTGGGGGATATGCTAATGAATGTTTAACAACCAGATCTCTAGGGGGGAAAGTACACTGGACACACTTTAAAGTTTCCCTTGCATTATTCACATTTTCTCCATCACTTTCTTAAATCTATACAATCAACAAAACAACAAATCAAACCCTGACTTGTAGAGTTTGGCAATTTCCAAAGTATAAATGTTCAACCTGAAAATTCAACAATTGGCTATGAATTGGTTAGAGCTGAATTCACCATCCAGAATCTTGGATTTAATTTTTCATCCACATGGTACCATGCAATTGGTATTATGAAAGGCAAAGTTCTCAAGTTTGCCCCTTCCTTTCATGGTCTTATTCCTTATCTCTCTCTTATTTGCCATGACTCTGTGCTGCTCACTTTCTCTCCACTCCAGTTCCTAAGACATATTGCTCTCTCATTCAAGTTTCATCCTTTTGGGAGGAAGGTAGAAGGGGAAATGGGAAGAGAAGACAGATGTAACTGCCAACAGATCTCTCTCTCACCATCTGGTCTTCCACAACCTCTAGGTCTCCATGGTGGATATTTGTCTTTTGTTGTCATTTCAGCATCTCCATCTGGTATTGGCTCTTTGTTTCTTGTAGTTTCTTGTAAGAGTCTCATGATACAACTTGGTATCTCAAGTCTCTTCTCTGAATAAATTGAACAGTTGATCCTTCTTGTGTACAAAATTTAATTAGGGCTGGACATCCTCCCTAAATAATGAAAGAAAGATTTTTGTCTTGTCATTGATTCCTATGTCTCTGGAAGATAAATTGAGACTGATAACTTTGGACTTTGCACAACTCTGCTTCACTTAAATCTAATTCATGTGCAAGTCAAGATATCACCCTTGTCATTGGTGCTCTTCGGAACAACAACAGGAAGGATAACATGTCCACTACAAGTACATCTTTCATCTGTGTATCACAAAGAACTTTTTGAAATGTTCCCTATACATTCCCTCTTTGATTCACACAACAGAAGAATTGTGAAGTATTATTAAATTCATTTTGACAACTGAAAGAACTGTAGCAT
This sequence comes from Myrmecobius fasciatus, assembly GCA_023553655.1. Lineage (NCBI taxonomy): Eukaryota > Metazoa > Chordata > Mammalia > Dasyuromorphia > Myrmecobiidae > Myrmecobius > Myrmecobius fasciatus. The sequence goes on along the minus strand of JAJPUD010006009.1, from coordinate 95,237 downwards.
AGAGAGTCTCAATGGCTGATTCCAGATCATACAAGGAATCATTTATGAGCAAAATAAGGATCATAGAATTTAGAGGTCATCTAATTGTCTAATGTCACACATTCACTTATTTAACCAGAATTTGGTATCTACTATACTAGCCATGAGCTATATACTGAGAATAAAAAGACTGATAGAAAATAATAACTTTAACTTCTCTCAAAAAGCTTACATTCTGCTAGAGGAAAACAATATGTTCATGTAAAAGAAATTTCAGAATACATACAAAGAAATCTCCAAATGCTGTGTGACTCTGTGTGTGTGTGTGTGTGTGTGTGTGTGTGTGTGTGTGTGTGTGTGTTGGAGATGAGAGATGAGGAACTAGCAACTGAAAGAATCAGAATTGGCATCTTGTATAAATAAGGGTTATGAAAGATGGAATGTCATGCACAGAGGACAGAAAATAAGTCAGCCTGGCTGGAATGCGAAGCGTACAAAAAAACAGCAATGTATAATGAAGTATTATTCATTAAAAAAAAAAAAAAAAGATCAACTGAAGGCAGAATGAGGACTTTAAATAACAAATAGGAGACTATATGTTTTAATCCTAGAGTTAATAGGGAGCCACTATTCTTTCAATAAAATGATTATACAAAGTCTTGTGCTGAGAGAAAAAGTAGAAAGGCACTGGTGAAGGCTTAAGAAGATAATGAAAGATTTGGAAAAGGTATGGTAGGCATTATGATAGCAAATGAATTTATGAGGTAGTAGTTGGCATTACTACTACTACTTGGACCTGAAATCAGAAAGATCTAAGTTCAAATTTAGACTCAATCAACTTGTTAGCTGTGTGACCCTAAGCCAGTCTTTTAACCTCTGTCTGCCTCAATTTCCCCAACTATAAAAACAGGATTAATAATACTACCTACCTGTCAGGGTTGTTGTGATAATCAAACAAGAGATTATCTGTAAAGTGGTTAGCATATAGTATTAATAAATGCTTGCTTACTTCCTTATTTACTTCTCTCTGCCTATGGACATATACCATCGTGAGAAAAAATAACTGTGGTACCAAAATTGAAATATTTTTAAATTAGAAAGTCAATAGAATATGGTCCCCAGTCAATTTGGAAAGAATAAAATAATAATTTGCTATTGTCAGGGCACTGTTGAGAGCTAGGTGATACAGTAGCTAGAGTTCTGGGCTTTATGTCAGAAAGACCCAAGTTCAAATATAACATCAAAGTCACTGCTTGCCTCAGTTTCCGTCTGAAAACAAATCAAAGCATATTATTTTCACTTTCTTTATTTTATTTCTCTTGTTCTCTTGCTTCTTTCCCAAGGAGAATAATATATAAATGCATTTTACATGATTGCACACATATAATCTATATCAAATTAATGCCTTGGAGAGGGAGAAAATTTGGAACTAAAAATTTTTATAAAATGAATTTTAAAATTTTTCTTTACATGTAATTGGAAAAAAATCTGAAACTAGATTGCCACAGATATCTCAAACTCAACATGTCTAAAAAAGAACTAAATATATTTTCACAAAGCCTCCCTTCTTTTCAACTTTACTATCGCATCCTCCCATTCAGGATGACTCACAATCTCAATATTATGTTTGATTCCTCACTCACCCTTCACTCCACATATTCAATCCATTGCCAAATTTTGGCATTTATAACTTCAGATCTCTACTATACATAATCTTCTCTCTCCACTGACCCAATTACCATCTGAATTTGACTCATCTTCTCTTTCCTAGACTATTGCTAAAGTCTTTTAATTGTTCTTCATGATTCAAGTCTCTCCCCACTTTAATACATCCTTCATTTAGGCGCCAAAATAATTTTTCTAAAGTGTATGTCTGATCAGGATATACCTTTCTATTCAGCAAATTCCAATGGCTCCCCATCAACTCCAGAATCAAATAGAGAATTTCCTGTTTAGTAATTGGAACACTTCATAAACTGATTCTTTCCAGAAACTCTTTAATCCAACCACATTAACTTAGTTTCTATTCCTTCCATAGAATGCCCCATCCTCTATCTTCATGCCTTTACATTGCTGTCCCCAATGCCTACAATAAATATTCTCTGTTCCACTCTCCTAGGTATATATATATATATATATATATATATATATATATATATATATATATATACCCTTCTAGAAGTTATCCCTGAAAAGGGTGATATGCATAGTAACAGAAGTATTGTACAATAATCATCTATGACTGTGGGCTCAACCCACTACTTATTTTGCTCCCAATTTTAATAACCACTTAAAAATTAATTCTTGCAAACAGCTATTTACTTTGAAAATATAACAAAAACAAATGTTCAAACATTTTCCCCAAAACCCCCTTGGGGCCACATTCTTTCCTATACTACCTCTGCCTCTGCCTCTACATAGCTTTGATCTTACCAAGTTCATATTCAAATGCTATATCACTGCCACTGCCGAATGAATCTTTTTCTTGGCTAATAATGATCTTTCCCCAAAAAAATAATCATTCCCAAAGATCACTCCTTGATCCATAAAGCATTATGCTTAGCAAGATGTAAAACCCAGAATAGACTGATTTATAAATTCCTATAATCCCAGATACTCAGTTTCTTGAAGACACACTCATTCTATTGAAACTTCAAAAGTCACAGAATCAGCACTTGAAGATTAAATCCCTTTCCCTAAAATGATAGAATAAATTTAGGGGCAGGCAAAGGACAGAATCATTTTCTCAAAGAACCACATGGCTCCAAAGGCAAAAAGCCCAAGATCTCTACCTTTGACAGCATTTTCTCTTACCAGAAACCATCAGCAAAAGAATCAAGCCAAGAGCACAGGCACACTAAGAGAGAGCCAAGTCCAATTAAGGTCATTTGAAGGTAACCCTGGTACCAGTTGTACAATGGCAGAAAATCAAAACGTCTGCTTTTCACCATGTAGCTAAGATCAGCTACAGAATGTTTATACATACTACAGTCTCTCCAAGAAACTCAGATTATATCACACCTCAGGTTCCTCATCCCTGTACATATAGGAAATTTGTATCAGCTAAATAAGTGGATGCACCCTAGAGATGTATCAATCCCCCCCATACTGAACCCCATTCCATTACACAAGGAAATGTTTTTCATCCTCATCTTTACCTTCTTGTTTTGTTTTCTTGGCTTCCTCATGCATTTAGGTCATCCCACTTTCAACAGGAGGTCTTACCTAATCCCCTCTCCCTAACTGTCCACACATACACATAGACACACATACATTTCTAGAGCGCTTAAAATTATTTTCTTCTACTCTGCACATACTCCCTGAGAACAAACTATTTTTTGCCTTTTTTTTGTATCCCTGGTACCTAGCACATACTATCACAGTACCTAGCATATACTATGCATTTAACAAATGCATTTTCACTGTATGACTGAAATCTCTCCCTAACCCAGAGTTTGCATTGTTATTTCTTTACTGGAACTATCCAGGCAGAAAGAAAGGATGAGTTGCCCCCAAAGAATCTTATATCTACCTCTCATTTCAGATTCAGCAGCCAATAAAAAAGGTCTTCTTAACCATGAGTTAAGATGATCAGAAACAGTCAAAATACCTAGTAATGCTCCAAATCTGGGAAAATTCATCATCATCATGACTTTCTGGAAGCCAGAAGCTTCCCACATGGTCTAGAAATAGGCAGAACATTCTATCCATGCTCTGGGAACAAGATTCCAATTGGCCAGTCCCTCATTACACTATAGATTATATAAATACACAAAATAAAATGTTAATATATTGCATTACAAAATAATTTTCTATACAAAGTTCTTCCAATAAGAATTCCCAGTCTATTCAGAGAGTTTAGTTTTTTAATAGGTAAAGAATGTGTATTATTTCCCTCATTTCTGTAATAAGGAAATGAAAACTCAGTGATGTTTCATACTTGTTCATACTTGCTCAAAGTCATAGAATTTATAAGATTAGTACCCAGGTGAATTCTCAAATTCAATGTCACTTCTATATCAAACCAGTCTAAAGTAGACTAAAATGCCTCACATAAAACCTTGCACAAGAACCAGGAGAACAATTTATACAAGGTTATTAAAGGCAAACAACCTTGAAAGACTTATGAACTCCGATCAATACAATGGAACCAACCATACTTCCAGAGTATTCATGATGAATCATACTATCCATTTCCAGATAGAGATGATGCACCCTGAGTATAGATTGAAGGGTTTTGGACAGGAGGAGGAATTGGACATGGGAATTTGCTTTGTTTGACTCTGTATATGTACATACGCATATTTGTGTATATGTATGTGTGGATATATATGTGTGTGTGTGTGTGTGTGTGTGTGTGTGTGTGTGTGTGTGCATATATGTGTGGATGCATATATAAACCTATTTTGTTTTTTCTTACTTTCTCAGTGGCTAGGGGAGGAGATGAGAGGAAGAGAATTCAGAACTTAAAATGTCAACAACCTCACACATAATATAGGGATTGTACTTGTGACTTCATTGGCATAGATCAAGCCTTCTTAAGCTTCTTTCACTCCAAACTCCTTTTGTCTGAGAAATTTTTACACAGCCCTATCTTAAATCTTAGTCAAGGAGTTTCTGGCAGCATTAATGCATGCTCAGTGCAAAGTGTACATGTATGTTCAGAACCAAGGCTGGAGTGAAACTGTGTGATACAAAACAATGTCTGAAGCACTCTGAAACATCTCATATTCGTTATGTGTTTGATTTTGAATTAATTTTTGGTCATTCCATCCAGAAACCTTTTACTGTGGCCAAAATGTTAGTGACCTCCACATTCAATTACATGACCCTATATGGAGTTGTGACCCACAGTTTAAGAAACTTTAGTACAGACAATTCCTGATGAGGAAATTCCTTCTAACAATGCAAGTCAGCAACTAACAGTATTATAAAATTGCCTGGGAGTTAAGTGACTTGTTCAGAGTCACACAGCTAGGATGTGTGAGAGAGAGAAAGGACTACAACTGGGAACTAAATCTGGAACCAGATCTAAAGCTTTGAGGCTATTTCTGCATACACTACCCCATGCTGTCTCTCTCTTTGCACAAAATAATACTACAATATGCATTGGTTTGATTTGACTTTACTAAAACCCATTTCACCCTATCTCTGTGAAATAAATATTTTCCAAAGACAGGCATAATGTAGTTTCACAGAGAGAATACCAAATTCAGAATCAAGAAATCTGGGTTTCAGTTAAAATTTTCTCATTTTTCAAATGAACAAGTGGAGGTCAAACAGATGTAGTATTTTATCTTAAGGTTATTCACATGGCCATTATGATATATTTTTTATTTCTTACATTGTACTTAAGCCTAGGAACCTCAATAAACTATGTCATTGTTTTGCAAGGTGAAGGGGTTACAGCATATTTTCCGGCAAAATAACTCTTTAGAGTAAATCAAGAAGAGCATGACCTCTAACAACCCCTGAATTCATTGGTACCTATTCCATAATTCATAGATTTCAGTGCTACCATGGACTTCAGGGTTATCTAGCTTAATCCTCTCGTGTTATAAAGAAACTGGAGCCAAGAGAAGATAACCCAGTTTTTAAAAATTATACAGTTCATAAGAGATCAGGTCTCAGTTCTCAAACCCTGTATCAACACTCCTTCCCTGGTACCACACTGCTCTGCTAGATTAAATGGCTTGCCTATTGCCACATAGCTGGTAAGTGCCAGAGATAAGATTTGAACTTTAGTTTTATTGATTCCAGAACTCTAAAAAAAATAATGATAAGTAGCATTTATGTGTGTGTTTGTACATGTGTAAAGACTATTTTGGTTTAGGCTCTGTTCTAATGCTTTATAAATATGATTGCTTTTGCTCTTCATGACTCTAGGAGGTAGGTGCTATTATTATCCCCATTTTACTGTAGAGGAAACTGAGGCTACATGGCTTGCCCAATAAGTGTCAGAGTCCAAATGTGAACCCAGGTCATCCTGACTCCAGACCCAGTGTTCTATCTGCTGCACCACCTAGTTGCCTACATTCTCTATCTTCTATTTTCAATTTATATAAAAGGAATCCCACACTGTTTGAGTGATGGGTAAACCTCAGAGAAGGGACAAAGAGATTGAACTATCAACAATTAAAACAAAACAAAGAGGGACTAATCTCATTTTATGAAAAGAACTCAGTCTAGAAACTCTAACACAAAATGCAAGACAAAGCAGAGGGTGTTCACTGGGATTCACACACATGTGGTTCTCAAGTTATTGGCAAATAAGCTTGATTTTTCTGGATATAATAGTGAAACCAGGTGGGGACTGAAGAGGAAGGAAACAGAAGATATAATTTGGTCTGGTCCAAACATGATAGAATAAGTACAATTTGGAATTACCCCAATTCATAATATGAATGAATCAATAAGCTTATTTTGTGCCAGGCACTGTGCCAGCTTCTGGCAATACAATGAAAAACATGCACATACACACTTACATACACACTCTTGTTTTCACATAGATGTGTGTACATGCATGTATTGCATATGTGTATGCAAAGAAGCACAATATAAGTATTGTGGGTGTGCATGCATGTGTATGTGTGTTTACATATATGAGTTACATCTAGGTGTGTCTGTGCATGCACGTTTCTGTTTGTCTAGGAGTATGTGTCTATATGTGTGTCTGTTTGCATATGTATATAGGTGTGCATGTATGTGTGTATATGTGTATGTATATGGGTTACATAAATGCACTATGTGGACAAACATGCATGAGTATATGTGTGTTTGCCTTGTGTATCTATAAGTATACATGTGTTTTTCATGTTGTGTGCACATATATGCACAACAGACAATGGTGTGTGTTTGTATGTGTCTATATGTATACATGTGTATTGCATTATGTGTTTGCCTGTGTGTGTGCATTTAGCATAGTGCCTGGCACAAAATGTCTGTCTATCATCTATCCATCTGTGTATGGGGATGGGGGAAGAAAGAGAGAAAGAGATTAGATACAGGTGTAGACATCTGGTCCATTTTAATAGGTAAGGCAATACATAAATAGGCACCTACAAGATATATACAAAATAGATAGAAGGTAATCTTAGGGGGAAAGGAAGACTGGGAAAGGCCTGCAAAAAGTAAGATTTGAACGGAGTCTTGAAGGAAGCAAGGGAGACTAAGAGGAACAAATGAAGAGAGAGAGCATTCCAGGCCTGGGCCTGTGCATGCAAAGGCAAAGGATAAATATGAACTTTCACATGTGAGTGCCTGGACTGCAGAGTTCCAAGAAGGGAGGAAGTAAGGAGCTTCTGGGTGTCCTGGCTCAGGCCCAGAGCGACAGAGGCTCATGAGCTCCTTGCTGCTGGCCAAGGCTCTTCACCACTTCTGGCCCCTCCATGAGAGAACAAGGCAGGGAGCCAAAGAGCAGCAGGACCAGAAGCAGGACTAGGACCCAGCACACCGGCTGGCACAGATAAGGGAGGTGGCAACTGCTAGTGCCAGCGGCCTTGGGGCTCTAAGGAATCCAGTCCCAAACAGTTACCAAGGGAGGCTTGGCCTGGGACCTATTGTGGTTCAGTCAGTGAGAGCCAGAGGGACTTGGGTGTGAGGCAGGGTCCTCATCCATGAACCCCAAGGTAGTTTGCAAAGTTTCAGCAATCAAAAATCACATTCCTTTGGGAAGAGACTTTGTAGATAAAGATATCAGAATAAACTGAACTTAAAGTCAAACTTTTTAACATTGATTGTATCCCAATTATTAAACCAAGATTTTTTTTCGAAATATTGAAATTTATTCAGTCACACTCCCACAAAAACAAAAAACAAAAACAAAACAAAACAAACAAAAAAAAAAAAAACCTAACATTTATACATCACTTTAAGGTTTGGAAAGGACTTCATGAATACTATCTCATTTGATCCTCACAACAACCTAGGGAGCTGGATGCTGTTATTATTCCTGTTTGACAGATGAGAAAATTAAGAAGGCAGGAGTTAAGTAACTTGCCCAGGATCACACAGCTAGTGAGTATCTATGGCAGAATTTGAAATCAAGTCTTTCTGATTCTGAGCCCAGTGTTCTATCCATTGCACTACCTAGCTATGTGCATGCATAAATTAGACTTACAGTTAATTAACAAATCAATAAAATAATGATTAATTTGTTGAGAAATTATTAGCAATCAATTAAAACAAAATCATGAAAATTGATACATTAATAAATTATTGATTTAATTGATAGAACAATGAATTGAATATGTATAAATTAGATACTAATATATGTATATATTTTAAATGTCATTTATTTTATTTTTTTCATCCTTTTAAATTTATTTTTTGTGAATGTTTTATAATGTACATAATATATTAGCACACTAGTACTCCTAATATTATTATGGAGCATCTCCATGCAAAGTGGATAAAACACTGGGCATAGAATTAATAAGACCTGAATTCAAATTCATCTGCAGACCTAGCTGTGTGACCTTGAGAAAGTCACTTAACCTCTGTTTGGCTCAGCTTCCTCATCTGTAAAATAGAGATAAAAACAGCACCTACCTCCCAGGATTGTCACCAAGATCAGTTAAGATAATTTTAAGTTGGGGGGGAGGGGGTGGAGCCAAGATAGCAAACGGCAGACAGCATTGTCTGTGAGCTCCTCAGACCTTCCCTCAGACCTAGACAAATTGAGCCTCTAAACTGGTTCTGGAGTGAGGGCTCCACCAAACACTTGGACTACAATGCACTTCTATCAAAAATCCACTTTGAAAAAACTCCAGAGAAGGTTAGCCTCAGGGGAATTGGCCCCTGGCCACAATCAGACGCCAGCCAGGCGGAAGTTGGGCTGCAACAGAGGGGCAGATTTTAGGCACCCAGGAAATCCCTGGGAGAAGCCTGGGCCACTTTGCGCTGCATGCAGGCAGGTGCTTTGGCAGATCTGCCTCTGATAAAGAGTGGATTGAGAGCAGCTGAAAGCGTGGTCCTAGTGTGGATCTAGCCGAGCCCTGCTCCGGAAGTCAACTGGGCAAACTGCCCCAGGGCAAATTGAAACAGCAGAATTCCCTGCTAGTGATTCAGACCTCAAGTGATCCAGACCTAAACTTCTTACAACTCAAAAATCATGAGCAAGAAGCAGAAGAGAGCTCTCACCATAGACAGCTTCTATGGAGAGAAAGTAGAGCAGTCACCAGATCCTGAGATTCTGAAAACAATCCCAGAGGAAGTCACAAAGGCGGACATGAGCTGGACGCATTTTCAGAAGGCTTTCCTGAAAGATTGCATAAAGAATCTTAAAAGAGAGCTAAAAGAAGAATGGGGAAATAAATTGAGATCAGTGCAACAGAGATGTCAAAAACTGGAAAATAGGGCTGGTGAATTGGAAAAAGAAAACTTTTCACTGAAAAACAAAATTGGTGAATTCGAAAAAATCACCAATTCACTGAAAAATAAAAATGGTGAATTGGAAAAAATCATCAATTCACGGGAAAATAAAAATGGTGAATTGGAAAAAGACAACAATTCACTGAAAAATAAAATTGGCAAAATGGAAAAAGAATGCATCAAACCAAGAAATTCAATTGGCCAGCTACAAAAGGAGCTAAAAAAAAAGATAACTGAAGGAAATAATACTTTAAAAATTAAAATTGAACAAATAGAAGTAAATGACTCAATAAGACTTCAAGAAGCAGTCAAACAAAAACAAAAAAATGAAAAAAATAGAAGAAAATATGAAATATCTCCTAGGAAAAACAACTGACTTGGAAAACAGATCCAGGAGAGACAATCTAAAGATTATTGGACTCCCTGAAAGCCACAATGAAAAAAAGAACCTTAAGGCTGTCTTCCAAGAAATTATGAAAGAGAATTGCCCTGATGTTTTAGAATCAGAAGGCAAAATTGGCATTGAAAGAATTCACCGATCACCTCCTGAAAGAGACCCCAAAATCAAAACCCCAAGGAATATCATGGCCAAATTTCAGGACTATCGCACCAAGGAAAGGATATTGCAAGCATCTAGAAAGAAACAGTTCAAATACCGAGGAACTGTAATTAGAATTACACAAGATCTGTCAGCTTCCACATTAAAGGATCGAAGGGCCTAGAATCAGATATTCCGAAAGGCAAAAGAACTTGGATTACAGCCAAGAATAAGTTACCCAGCTAGAATGAGCATCATCTTCCAGGGAAGAAGATGGTCATTCAATGATACAGGAGAATTTCACCTATTTCTAATGAAAAGACCAGATCTGAACAAAAAAATTGACCTCCAAATACAGAACTCAAGAGAAGCATAAAAAGGTAAAAAGGAAAGAATTCTGGAGAACTATATTTCTACTATAGGTATCCTTAAAGAATGGGAGTATAATTCGATTTTTCTTTGATAATAATGGAAAAGAAATAAGGTAGAAGGGATACCATACTGAAAAAGGGGGGGGGGAGGAGGCAAAATAAAGTAAAAATAAAGGAGGTAAAATAAGGCAAAATCTCATAAAGAGACATAGAAGATCTAATATAATTTAGGGAAAGAAGGGAGGGTGATGAGTATTGTGTAAACCTTACTCTCATTAGATTGGACTCTAAGAGAGTATATCAGACACATTTGGTTTCAAAGAAAGTCCTGACCCTACTTGTGGGAAGGTGGGAGGGGAAGGTAGGAGGGAAAGGAGGAAAGGAAAGGGATAGACTAATAGAAGGATTAGGGGAAAGGTGTAAAGGGCAGGGAGGGGGTGTAAAGGGGGGAGGACTGTTGGAGGGAGGTGGTCATCAAAAATAAAATACTGGGGAGGGAGGAAGGAAGAGAGCAGAAAGGGAAGACAAAATCATAACTCTGGGTAAATAAGATGGCAGGAAATACAGATATAGTTATTTTAACTGTGAATGTGAATGGGATGAACTCTCCCATAAAACGGAAGCAGTTAGTAGACTGGATTAAAAGCCAGAGCCCTACAATATGTTGTTTTCAAGAAACACATCTAAAACATAGAGATACATACAGAGTGAAGGTAAAGGGCTGGAGCAGAATCTTCTATGCTTCAGGTGAACAAAGAAAGGCAGGGGTAGCAATCCTTATCTCAGATCAAGTAAAAGCAAAAATAGATCTAATTAAGAGAGATAAGGAAGGAAACTATATTTTACTAAAGGGTACCATAGACAATGAAGTGGTTTCAATACTAAACATATATGCACCAAGTGGTATAGCATCCAAATTCCTAGAGGAGAAACGAACAGAGATGCAAGGAGAAATAGACAGTAAAACTATACTAGTGGGGGATCTCAACCTTGCTCTCTCAGAATTAGATAAATCAAATCACAAAATAAATAAGAAAGAAGTTAGGGAGATAAACAAAAGGCTAGAAAAATTAGGTATGATAGATCTCTGGAGGAAATTGAATGGTGATAGAAGGGAGTATACTTTTTTCTCAGGGGTTCATGGAACTTATACGAAAATCGATCATGTGTTAGGGCATAAAAACCTCAAAATCAAATGCAGAAAAGCAGAAATAGTAAATGCATCCTTTTCAGATCATGATGCAATAAAACTCATATGTAATATAAGGCCAGGAGAAAACAGACAACAAATTAATTGGAAATTAAATAATCTAATCCTGAAGAATGAATGGGTGAAAGAGCAAATTATAGACACAATCGATAATTTCATCCAGAAGAATGACAACAATGAGACAACATACCAAAATTTGTGAGACACGGCTAAAGTGGTTATAAGGGGTAATTTTATATCTCTAGATGCTTACTAGCATAAAACAGAGAAAGAAAAGAACAATGAACTGGGCTTACAATTAAAAAAGCTAGAAAAAGAACAAATTAAAAACCCTCAATTAAATATCAAATTGGAAATTCTGAAAGTTAAAGGGGAGATCAATAAAATTGAAAATAAGAAAGCTATCGAATTAATAAATAAAACTAAGAGTTGGTTCTTTGAAAAAACTAACAAAATAGATAAGCCTTTAGCTAATTTGATTGGAAAAAGGAAAGAGGAAAATCAAATTGTTAGTCTCAAAAATGATAAGGGAGAACTTTCCTCCAATGAAGAGGAAATTAGAGTAATAATTAGGAGTTTCTTTGCCCAACTTTATGCCAATAAATTTGATAATATAAATTAAATGGAGGAATATCGACAAAAATACAAATTGCCTAGCTTAACAGAAGAGGAAATAAATTATTTAAATAGCCCCATTACAGAAAAAGAAATAGAGCAAGCTATTAATCAACTCCCTAAGAAAAAATCTCCAGGGCCAGATGGATTTACATGTGAATTCTACCAAACATTCAAAGAATAATTAATCCCAATACTATTTAAACTATTTGAAAAAATAGGGAAAGAAGGTGTACTTCCAAATTCCTTCTATGACACAGATATGGTGCTGATAGCTAAAACAGGTAGGGAAAAAACTGAGAAAGAAAACTATAGACCCCTTTCTCTAATGAATATTGATGCAAAAATCTTAAATAAGATTTTAGCAACGAGATTACAGAAAGTTATCCCCAGGATAATATACCATAACCAAATAGGATTTATACCAGGAATGCAGGGCTGGTTCAATATTAGGAAAACTATTAGCATAATCAATTATATTAATAACCAAATTAACAAAAACCATATGATTATCTCAATAGATGCAGAAAAAGCCTTTGATAAAATCCAACACCTATTCCTATTAAAAACACTGGAGAGTATAGGAATAAATGGGCTTTTCCTTAAAATGATTAGTAGTATCTACTTAAAACCTTCAGCAAGCATCATATGTAATGGAGTCAAACTACAACCATTCCCAATAAGATCAGGAGTAAAACAAGGCTGCCCACTGTCACCATTATTATTTAATATTGTCTTAGAAATGTTAGCTTTGGCAGTAAGAGAAGAAAAAAGAGATTAAAGGAATTAGAGTAGGTAATGAGGAAACCAAATTATCACTCTTTGCAGATGACATGATGGTATACTTAGAGAAACCTAGAGACTCAACTAAACAACTACTAGAAACAATTCACAACTTTAGCAAAGTTGCAGGATACAAAATAAATCCACATAAATCATCAGCATTTTTATATATTACCAACAAAGTTCAGCAAGAGATACAAAAAGAAATTGCATTCTAAATAATGGATGATAGTATAAAATAGTTGGGAATCTATCTGCCAAGGGAAAGTAAGGAACTATATGAACTAAACTACAAAACACTTTCCACACAAATAAAATCAGACCTTGTCAATTGGAAAAACATAAAATGCTCATGGGTAGGCCGAGCGAATATAATAAAAATGACAATACTATCCAAACTACTCTACTTATTTAATGCCATACCAATCAAACTCCCAAGAAATTATCTTACAGATATAGAAAAAATAGTAGCAAAATTCATTTGGAAGAACAAAAGGTCAAGAGTTTCAAAAGAATTAATGAAAAAAAAGGCTAATGATGGTGGACTTGCTGTACCAGATCTAAAACTATATTACAAAGCAACGGTCATCAAAACCATTTGGTACTGGCTAAGAAATAGAGTAGTCAATCAGTGGAATAGGATAGAATCACAAGAAAAACTAGGCAATAACTATAGCAATTTCGTCTTTGATAAACCCAAAGACTCCAGCTTTTGGGATAAGTACTCACTATTTGACAAAAACTGCTGGGAAAATTGGAAACTAGTGTGGAAGAAATTAGGGCTTGACCCACACCTAACACCACATACCAAGATAAGATCTAAATGGGTTCATGACCTGTATATAAAGAGTGATATTATAAGTAAATTAGAGGAACGTAATATAGTTCACCTCTCAGACCTATGGAGATGGAATAACTTTATGTCCAAAGAAGAACTGGAACTCTTAATTGAAAACCAGATAGATAACTTTGACTATATTAAGTTAAAAAGTTTTTCTACAAACAAAACCAATGCAGTCAAGATTAGGAGGGAAGCAATAAATTGGGAAATCATCTTTACATTTAAGGGTTCTGATAAAGGTCTCATCTCTAAAATATATAGAGAATTGTCTCATATTTATAAGAATTCAAGCCATTCTCCAATCGATAAATGGTCAAAGGATATGAACAGACAGTTTTCAAAGGATGAAATTAAAACAATTTCTAGTCATATGAAAAGGTGCTCCAAATCAGTATTGATCAGAGAAACGCAAATTAAAACAACCCTGAGGTGCCACTTCACACCTGTCAGATTGGCTAAAATGACAGGAAAAGTTAATGATGAAAGCTGGAGGGGATGTGGGAAGGCTGGGACACTGATGCATTGTTGGTGGAACTGTGAACAGATCCAACCATTCTGGAGAGCAATTTGGAACTATGCTCAAAAAGTTATCAAACTGCGTATACCCTTTAACCCAGCAGTGTTTCTCCTGGGCTTATATCCCAAAGAAATCATAAAGGAAGGAAAGGGCCCCACATGTGCAAGAATGTTTGTGGCAGCCCTTTTTGTAGTGGCTAGAAACTGGAAATTGAATAGATGCCCTTCAATTGGAAAATGGCTGAATAAATTATGGTATATGAATATTATGGAATATTATTGTTCTGTAAGAAACGACCAGCAGGACGATTTCAAAGAGGCCTGGAGAGACTTGCATAAACTGATGCTGAGTGAAATGAGCAGAACCAGGAGATCATTATACACGGCAACAACAATACTATATGACCATCAATGCTGATGGACATGGCTCTCTTCAACAATGAAATGTTTCAAACCACTTCCAATTGTTCAGTGAAGAAGGCCATATACACCCAGAGAGAGGGATGTGAAATGTGGACCCCAACATAACATTCTCATATTCTCGATTGATGTTTGCTTACATTGTGTTTCCTTTCTCTGATATGTCTTTTGTGTAGATACAATTTTTCTTGCACAACAATGATAAGTGTGGAAATTTGTATACATATATTTGATCTGTCAAGTATTTTAACATAATTAACATGTAGTGGATATCATGCCATCTAGGGGAGGGGGGGAGGATTTGGGGGGGGGAAATTTGTAACAGAAAACTATGTAAGCGTTAATGTTGAAGAGTTACCCATACATATGTTTTGCAAATAAAATTAAATTAAAAAAAAGATAATTTTAAGTGGCTTAGTACTGTGCTTGACACATAGTAAACATTATATAAATGTCAGATGGTAGTAATTGTAATAATAGTAGTAGCAGCAGCAGCAGCAGTAATAATAATAGCAGTAATAAGAGGAGGAGTAGTAAATAGAAGTAGTGGCAGTAGTAATAGTAGTAACAGTAGTAGTGATGAAATTAATAAGACCTCAGCAAAAAGATTCCAGCTCTTTGATAGCTGGTTAGGGCATAAGGAGGGGCAATTGATGGAGAGGGCCTGAATTTACTGTCCAAGCTTCTCCCTGAAAGAAGCCAGAGAGAAGCATTAACAGGATTATCTCTTTAGGGGACCTTTTCTTCTTAAATGGGATTTTTGTTCCTTGTCAATTCCTTGCATTGACAAAATCATCATGACCCCCACAATTACTGTATCCAATCAGAAGCTATATTTTTAGTTCCAAATCCCACACCCCAACATTTGGTAGAGCATATGAGAGAGCCTGAAATCTCAATATATTTAAATTGGGCATGTTCCATGCTTCTGAATTGCCATATCCCAAGAGCAACACATTTTAAAATTTATAAATAAATTATACACAGCTAGGTGGCAAAGTGGCTAGTTCTCCTGATATCAAGTCCAATTCTCTACCTTGTATCTCCTGATGCCTCATAGTAGAATGATTCACATTTCTGTAGCCATATAAATAACTATTTAAATTCTAATTTCTATAGGAAGTCTTTCTAGATTCCCTTTCATTCTAGTGCCTTCCCTATATAGGTTATGTTCAATTTATCCTGTCTAAAGTTTGTTCAAAGTTGTTTGCAGGTTGCCTCCTCCATTAAACTGTGAGCTCACTGAGAATAGGAACTGTCTTTTGCCTTTCTTTGGAAACTCAGAGCTTAGTGAAAAGCCTGATAGGTGCTTAATATAGTTATCCCTTCTGCATCGTAACTTTCCCCATTATGGTCTCAATAATATATTGTGGATCAGCATAAGAAATTAAATAGGAATTTGGGGACAGTTTTGTGGAACCTATGAATAAATACTAAATCCAAATTTTACAATGAAGTACTGTAAACACCCCATAAAAGAAAAATAAAAAATTCAGACTTCTCTGGTACAGAGGAAAAGCCAAAAAATGTACATGGATTTTCCAGATCTCCATGGCACTGATTTTGAAAATCAAAAAAATGTTTTAAAGCACTGCTATTACTTTGCAACCAATGAAATAAAGAACTAATGGCATTTTTTAAACTTTTTTCAATTCAGCAATCACTGTTAAAAGCCTACCTCATAAGAAATACTGCTAGATGCTGACATGCAGAGAAAGAGACCAATACAGAGGGGAGGAGATAGTGGGACCCACTGGGGAGAGAGGAGCAGGGGAAGGACTGGAGATATAGGTTTACATATAACTAATATAAAATCATCACCACAATAGCTTACGTGGTCATAGTGATGTAGTCCTAACTTCTCATTTTAAAGTTCAGGACACTGAGGCCTAGAGAAATTAATAACAATCAAGATTACATAGGAACAAGAAGCCAAAATGGATTTCAAACCTAGCTTCTTATACTCCAAATCCATTGCTTTTCCCACAGTATTAAATTGTTTCCCTTTCAATATCTAGCATAGTTTTATATACAGTATATATTAAATAAATATTAGTAGAGCTGTTTAATGGATCTTTTGGTCAAATTATGACCATTTGGAGCAATAGAACTCAAATGCTATTGATTTAGTCAGTCAAGTATTTAATAATAATAATAATTGAAGTGATACAAGATATATTCTCAAGGTCTCTCTGAAGAACTTTCACGTCAATGTGAGACATGGGAGACTTTAATCCAGAACCACCCAACATGGCATACCTCCATCAAATTAAAGCACTGTGCTCCATAAGCAAAGCACAACTACAGTAGCACAAATGACATGTTAAATGCATTACACATCTCTTTCCCAAATGTTCAAATGGATTATTTATGCCAGAACTGTGGTAGAAACTTCTGAGTTCATATTTGACTGATCAGCTATAGTCAAACAAAATGTACCTTGACCCTAACATCACAATGTCATTGCTTCTCTTCAAAGGATGAACAACACAATAGTAATAATAACAATTATCTAATAATATAATAATACCAATAACATCTAATATATAATGTGACAGGCACTGTGCTAATATCTTGGTTTCCTACTCCCAACAAGATCACAGTCTAATGGAGTAGACAACAAAACAATTAAATGCCAACAAAATATATACAGAATAAATTTGAGGATAATCAACAGGGAGAAGTTGGTAATATTGATATGGCTGATGGCAGCAAATGATGCAGTTTGATCATGTGAAAAATTCATAATGGCCATTCTCTTTGGCAAAAAGGTAAAGTTATTTAGGAAAAGAGGTTATAGACAAAATGAAGAAATACAGTAGATATCAGGAATGGTAAATATGAAAGAGTTGGGGAAGGAATTTTAATAATTAAGAATGGAAATGGAAAAGATAAATTCCCTAGTGGAACTCACAATTAGGAGAAAGGAAATAATTCTGAAGTTGGAATATGCCCTTTAACTGGTAAGCCCCCTAAAAGAGTTAGTTAGAAATAAGTAGGAGAAAAACACCATAAAGTATGATGGGGGGATGAGAGAAGAGACATCACATGGCATCAGGGAAGGCTGAAGGAAAAGATCCAGGAAGCAGGGAGCAATTCCATCAATATCTCATTCTTTCTCTGCCAACCATAGCCAGGATCTCATCGGTATTAATAGGATCATCTGAAAAGGCTTCTTGTAGTGGGATTTTAGCAGGGACCAGTAACTGCTGAATCACTCTGAATCATACTAGTCAAGCTGAAAAGCCAAAATGAGGAGAGAAAGCACTATTGACATGAGGAACAGCCTGTTGGAGATGGAGTATAGCTAGAGCTAGGGGGAGGGAATAAGGTATATGAAGTCTGGAAAGGTAGGAGGGAATCATGTTGACAAGTACTCCAATTGCCAGATAGGATTTTTACATTTGATCATGGATTTATTTTGTTTTTCTAAAACCTTTATTTTCATGAATCCTGCTGCTCTGCTAACTCTATTCAGTCCCAATCACTTCTCAACTTTGAAAAAAAAAAAAAAGTGATTGCATCTCAACATTTAAGAAGTCTTTGCCATAGGTAAATTACTAAAACTCTGAACTCACTTTCAAAACTATATTGGAAAATTTCCAAGGTATTATACTAGATATTTTTTGGTGTTCAGTCATTTTAGTTGTGCCCCCCTCTTCAAGAATATTACTGACTTCAAATCTGATGCTCTATCCACTGTGTCCCTTAGCTGCTCTACTCATATTATTCATACTCATGTTAGAAAAAAAGAACCTGAGAGTTCATGTGAAAAGCTAAATGATTACCTTTCCGGGATGTCACAACACTAGATTGAAGTCTGGACTAAATGATTTCTAAAAATCCCTTCCAACTCTAAAATTTCATGATTTCTAGCCTCCTTCACATGGACATTGCACAGAATTATCTGCTATTATAGTTCAAAAACTGCATTCCTGACAAAGGTGCTTAGAATATTCTCATTATTTTAGCATGACTTCAGTAATAATTTTGTCAGGCCAAAAATTTTAAAGGTCTTTTTTTAAAGAATAAAAAACTTGGATTTGCACTATTGATCAGAGAAATGCAAATTAAGACAACTCTGAGAATCTACCATACTCTCAGATTATCTAAAATGACAAGAAAAAATAATGATAACTGTTGGAGGGGAATGTGAGAGAATTAGGACACTAACACATTGTTGGTAGAGTTATGAATGGATCCAACCATTCTGGAGAGTAATTTGGAACTATGCCCAAAGGGATATCAAACTGTGTATACCCTTGGATCCAGCAGTGTCTCTACTGGGCCTATATGCCAGAGATCTTATAGGAGGGAAAGGGACCCACATGTGCAAAAATGTTTGTGGCAGCTCTTTTTGTAGGGGCCAGAAACTGGAAACTGAATGGATGCCCATCAATTGGAGAATGGCTGAATAAATTTTGGCATATGAATGTCATGGAATATTATTGTTCCATAAGAAACAATCAGCAGGATGATTTTGGAAAGGCCTGGAGAGACTTAACATGAATTTATGGTAAGGGAAGTGAGTAGAACAGAAATAACATTGTACACAAGATTATGTGATGATCCACTCTGATGCATGTGACTCTTTTCAACTATAAGGTGATTTCAGGTCAGTTCCATAGACTTGTGATGGAGAAAGCCATCTGCATCCAGAAAGAAAACTGAATGTGGATCACAACACAATATTTTCACCGTTTTTGTTTTTTGCTGGCTTTTTGTTTTCTTTCTTATTTTTTTCATTCTTGATCTGATTTTCTTTTGCAGCATGATAAATGTGGAAATATGCATAGAAGAATTGTACATGTTTAACATATATTGGATTACTTGCTGTCTAAGGGGACAGGGACGGGGAAAGAGAGGAAGAAAAATTTGGAACACAAGGTTTTGCAAAGGTGAATATTGAAAACTATCTTTGCATATATTTTGAAAGCTATTATAAAAAAAAAACAACTTGGAATTTTTACTTAGAAGTTTTAGTTCATTTGAGGCTAATTCTGCTTGTTCTTCCAGTCATTAAACACAACAAAGAATCCCCTTTCAGTCTTTAGGGATTCAAGCCCAAGGCCACAAGAGAAATAAAGTTGACTGAATAATAATACCTTGCATTTGTATAGGGTTTTATACTTTCCTCTAGAACTCTAAGGTGCTAGGGTTCCTTTTACTCTTCTCATCTTCACTAAAATCCTAGAGGTGGGACTGAGGAAACTTGTTAGATTGCTTTTAATAACAAGTTTCTTTTTAAAATTCTTAACTTTATTTTCCTACTCTACTCTCCTTCCTTAGTGATAAGAGAATTCTACTAGAATAAACTGTCTTCCCCTTCAAGCATAAGAATATTTTAACTATAGGTAGATAAATAATGATATATGTAGATATCTACATATATATTTTAAAGTGCTGTACTTCACTGGCGAATACAAGAATAAAGGGTATGCTAGTAAATTTCTAACAACTAGCTCTTTGGGGAGGGAAAATGTATTCAAAATATTTTCAAATTTAATTTGCGTTAACACTTTTCCACTTTCTTAGACAATTGATGAAACAATAAATCAAGCCCTGATGTGTAGTTTTTAACAATTTCTGAAGTGTTAATACTGGCATTGAACATTTAATAATCAGCTCTCCTGAGCCAATAAGAGTTGACTCAAGCACACCTCTGACTAGAGAAGCCAAAAGTAGCTTTGTCACACACCCCCTGTAGATAATACTACTTCTATCAAACTCAGAAATCTTATTCTAGAGATGTTAATGGGAAGATCAAAATGGGTGTGTTTTTTAAAAATTGTTCATATAAAATGGTATGTATACACACGTAACTTAAGTAGAGGAGTTAATTTTTACTTGAAGCAATATTTTCTTTCTCTTTTTGGTCTTTTCAGAGAAAAAAAAGTTTAAATCCACAAGAATTTAGCAATATAAAATATGTAACAAACAAATCATTTTTCCACATTCTTCTAATAAATTTTAATGATATTTCAGCATTATTATTATTTTGGGGGTGGGAATAAAAAAGCCCACATTTATATATTTTAATATTAGCAAAACATCTTCCTCATTATAATGAAAGACAAGCAATTCAAATATTAGTATCATTTTGCAAATGAAGAAAATCAACTAAGAGGTGAAGTTATTTGCCTAAGTGAAGCAGATATGTGGCTGGTCTGAATTTAATTTCATCAGACTATTTCTTCCCTGTGTATGTATATATTTTTAAGAATTTTCATTGCCAGTTTTTCCTTCCTTTTAAGAATTTAACATGCTATGAGTTTAAGAATTATCTTTACCAGTTTTTCCTTTCTTTTTTAAAAAGTATTTGTTACTGTTGTCTGACTTGTTAATATCATATATTAAAATTTTTCCTTGGCACTTTTTACTTTTCTTAAATGAATTACTTTGTGTAATCTGACATTAATACCATGTTTAAATTTTTTTCCTATACAAGTTTTTACTTTCTTTTTTTAAAATAAAAAATTTAGTATTGCTTAGTATAGTTTGACTTGTAAATACTGTGTGTGAAAAAGCTGAACATGGATGGCCCTATCAGATATTTGCCCCACCTCTTGTAAGCTTTGTGTTGTTTAGGGGGAGGGAGATGGACTGTGATGATGACCGCCTGTCAGACTCAGTTCCTCATCTAAAGAGCTGAAAGCTATTGACTATAGGGATAATCTAACCTATGTCTTTATGTAGGCAGAAAGCAGAAAAGTTTCTTGGGTCCTGTAGTAGATTTGTAGATTCTCCATGTGTTTCTGGATACATAAGCCCCACAATCTGGAGTAAAGAAGATGCCTTCACATGCAAGAACTGCTTGATGGGGAGAACCTTTTGGAAACTTCACCTTGGAAACCTAATTCCAGTCAGCAAGCTGAAAAGAGAGGCAGAAATTGAGACAGAAGCAGAGAATCACGCCCTTTCTAGCAGTGGCCTTGGGAAATGGCCTGGACATATCATGTCAGGTAAGAACAAAAGTCATATGAGCCTTGAGGAAGACAAGAATAAGTTATTAAACATCAATGGCTCTTACTCTTAATAAAAATGCATTTTTTCCCTACTCTCATAAAATTTTCATGAATTTTTGAGATAATCCAACATTAATCAATTTGCAAATGATAAAGTTGTCTAAATATATTGTCTGTGAAAAATTGATTTTATGAAATACCAATTGTTATTTATGCATTTATTTTACCTTTTACAAAAGTCTTTCATTTAATAGAAAGTTTGCTTTTATTTTCAGAATTCTTTTGGCCATCACTTTGATTTTAAAGGTCATCCACTTGGGAAATGGTAAGAAGCAATCTATTGATAATCTCTTATGTTTTTTTATTATACATTTTGAAAATATTTGCTTTTATCTGTCATCATTTCCTCATTTCTCTGACTTTTAAAAAAAGGTTTTGATCAAAAAGAGAAACTCGGAGGCAATGGAGGAGTACACTTCAATATAACAGCTCAAAGGCAACAATCCCTAAATCATCCCACTACTTTGAATATCATCAGAAACCTGAACAGGAGTTCTGAGAGCCCAAAACAGCTCCATTCCGGGCCATTTATACCTTTTGTTGGGTTTAGAGATGGTAAGGAACTATGCAACACGAAAACTCATTGGATCTGTTTTAAGTGAAAATTGTAGAACCTGAGGAGAGATTTCAAATACAAATACAGTAAAAAGGAGATCTTTTGGAAATGTTACTCAAACTATAATCGTAATTATTCAACCTACTTTTTTAAAAATGACATTAACAATTTCCTAGTAAAACTTGTCATTTGCTTTTAAATGGGCATTTTCAGCCTGCCAGGCTAGTCTGTGTGATTAAAATGTAATTAAAACAAACAACTAAAAGAAAGATAATGGCAGATTCCGGCTCTGCTTATCACCAACTTTCAAGTGAGAGATTCTGCTGTAATCAGTTATAAACTTCAAACTGATGGATGGAGGGGAACCTTCTCTCCCTCTCTCTTTTTTTTTTTTTTCTTAATGGCTTTGGCCAATTAAAATACTTGTGTGGTCTCTGCTAGGAAACTCTTTTGTTTAATGATTAAAAGTAGGAATTGAAATCACAATTAGGTTTTTATTTCTTGTTTGTTTGGGGTTTTTTTCCCTTTTGGGGGGAGGGGGATGTTTTGTTTTTTAAATAAAGGTTGAAGATTCAATGTTTTCCCTTTTGAATTGTCTGGACTCCCTTTTTTGACTAGCTGGGGGTTCCTAGTAGTTTGTTTTTAATCCTTATATAAACAAACTAGGCTTAACTGAGCAAACACTCTTAACTGGCAGCTAATTTTATTGCCTTTGGGGACAATAAAATTAGACATCTTTCAGATCCCTTAGAAATTTAGGAGGGGAAGAAAAGGGAAGGTGTGGGTGAGAAGGGGGTGAGTTTGGAAATGTGCTTATTTGCTAGGAAGAATCATTGGTGACTGCATCCTCACAGGTACCAGACACTGCTGTCAAAATGGAGGGACCTGTATCCTGGGCAGTTTTTGTGTCTGTCCAATGTACTTTGTTGGGAGATACTGTGAACATGATGAACGAAAAAGGTAAGAAGGTAATTTATATCTTCTCAGCTAAAGAGGAATTGGATTTTTCTGTCCCCAAATAAATCTTTGACTTTGTCCTTTATAGTAACTGTGGTGTCTTTGCCCATGGTGACTGGGTCTACAAAGACTGCTACCTCTGTAGATGTATCTATGGGAAGCTTCACTGTTTCAGAGATACAACATTAAACAATTGTGGTAAGAAGTTTTATTTTTTTAAATGATGAACTGCATACAAATATAAGTATGGGAAATATTAATGGTGCACTTAAACATGTTAAGTACTTAGTACTTAGTTTAAAGGGCTAATGGATCTATGAAAATAGCAGGCTGACCTTTTTTATTTCAATTTAACAAATAAACTAAATACTTATTGTCCCCATTTTACAGATATTGAAACTGAAGTTTAAATTAGTTAAATGACTTGGCCATGATCATATAGCTAGTAATTGTGGGAGACAAGACCTGAAGCCATGTTGCTAATTCTATTATTATTTCCCATATGTTCCATACAGGCTCTACCTGTACCAGGTATATTTTGTACACACACTTGGGGGTCATAAGAAATCAAAAAAAAATAGAAGAGTTAAATCAAAGATCCCAAACTGTAAAGGATCTGATAGGTCATCTACTCCAACTCCTTTATTTTACAGATGAGGAAACTGAGACCCTGAAAGTTTGACTTTCACTTACAGGATTTAAACCTAAATTCATTGACTTTAGAGCAAGGGCTCTTTCCATTGTCCCCTGCTGCATCCCTATAATGCTGTCCCAAACATTCTCATACTGAGATAAGTGAAGAGAGACTATGTTTTGATTTAGAAAATAAGTGAATGATAAAATATATGCCTTGTTAAGGAATTTTAAAAGGCAAATAGGTAGAACAGTGAACAGAATACGAAGTCAGGAACCTCCTCAGTTCAAATAAGGTCTTAGACATTTACTATGTGAAGCTGGACAAGTCATTTAACACTGTTTTCCTCCATTTTCTCATCTGTAAAATGAATTGAAGAATGAAATTGCAAACCACTCCATTGTCTTTGCTAAGAAAAACCTAAATGAAGTAACAGAATTGAATATGACTGAAACAACTAAACAACAACAATGAAAAATTTAAAAATATTTTATTATGTTGAGAAATAGCACAGTATAGATTATAGAGATCTGATGATCTCCGCCACATACTAGTTGTATAATACCAACCATGGGAGTCACTTAACATTTCAGTATTCTATATAGGCTATTCAAGCCTCTAAAAAGTAATTTTCAGGGAAAATGCAGATCTGCTTCGATAGAAGTTTTCCTATACCCATGTTCAATCCCTATTTTTTACTAGGAATACACTAAGCAGGACACTCCTCTTCCCCTATGATTAAAGGTGAGATGTAGACTTCTTGAGAACTGAAGAAGCCATCATTTTGCGAGCTATCAGAGTCCACAGAGATGTGGAATACTAACAGAACTCACTACTTTTCATTATCTTTTTTTCTGATGTCTTATTGATTTTTTTAAAGATTAACATCCCTTCCCAATACCTCCCTTGTCCCCAACAGAATCTTTCTCTGTAACAAAAAAAAAAAAAAAAAAGTGCAATTCAGCAAAAGAAATTTGCACATTGACCTTGTCACCATTTCTCTTCCAACCAAAGGAAGGACTGTTTCAGGATCAGGTCTCTGCAAGCAAGAATAGACATATTGATCAAAGTTCTAATATTTTTAATTTTGTGTCACTTTTCATTGATCTTTGTAAATATCATTCTCTTGATTCTACTCTCTTCAATCTATAAAAGCATTCAAATCCTCCTACCCCAGATTTCTCTGAATTCCTCAAAATCATTTTTACAGCATAATAACAGCCAAGAGCAAAAGCATGCTGGGTTATACATCAGAAGATCTTGGTTCAAGTCTGGTTCTTTTTTAACATCATGGACGATTCTCTTTATATTCTCCTTTAGAACAGGCATCTATAGCATTTGCCAACTAGGAAAGGCAAGTACAATATAAAGGAAAGAAAAATCCATAATCATGAATTTCGGAGATCTAGATTCAAGGATAGCATCATAAATCTAGACATAGAATGAACCTCAAGGACTACTAGACCAACCTCCTCATTTTACAGATGTGAATTAAAGCCCAGGGAAATTAAACAATTTGTTCAAGATCACAGAGGTCAGAAGCAGCTAGATAGCACAGTGGATAAAGCAATGGGTGTAGAGTCAAGAAGCTCTGAGTTCAAAAATAGGCTCAGGTTAGATCCTGCACAAATCATTTAACTACTGTTTACTTTAACTTCTTCATTTGTAAATTGAAGCTAATAATACATACCACCCAAGGTCTTTGTGAAAATGTATTTGTAAGTATCTTTCAAACCTTGTTGCTTGTTGCCAAATCATTTCAGTTGAGTCCAGATCTTCATGAACCCATTGGGTTTTTCTTGGCAAAGATACTGAAATGGTTTGCCATTTCCTTCTCTAGTTCATTTTATAGATAAATAAACTGAGGCAAACAGGGTTAAGTGACTTGCCTAGGATCACATATCTAATAAGTCTCTGAGGCCCTATTTGAACTTAGGAAGATGATTCTTCCTAGCTCCAGGCCCAGTACTCTATCCACTGAGCCACCTAGCTGACCCTTAAAAGAGTTATATAAAAACTATTATTATTACGCATCAGAAGGTACACAGATCTCCAGAGTTAATGTTGTTTCTTTAATCCTGTTATTTGTTAGATATGTGACTGAATAAGTCATTTTAACTTCATAGCTTCAGCTATTTTCTTCAACTTGAAAATGGGCAGAATAAGAGTTGACTGATTTACCTCTCAATGTCTTGTGAAAAAAGTGTGTTTTATTAAGATCAAAGTACTTTAATATATTTTCATCAACATATCACAATGGTAAATCATTTACCATATGCATGTATATATGTATATATGTTATATGTGTGTATACACACACATACACTTAGGTGCATCAGTATAAAAATATTGACATTCCATTCCAGATATAGCTTGTATCTAATTTGAAATTTGTAGATACAAAACATGACCAAAAAAAAAAAACCTGGTGGTGGAGTGATGGAGACAAGGTCATACTCAAGGTACTCAAGGAGCTTTGTAGCAATGGGCAAATAATTTAATCTAGTTTCTAGAAACATAGCATGTCACAGTGGGAAAAAAATCAGGAGCTTAGAAGTCAGAGGATCAACTTCCTTTCCCCTGTGAGCTAAATATTTACCTCTATTGGCCTTCTTTTTCTCAAATGTGGGCAATTACTACCCATAGACCAACCAAACCTGATCCTCTCCATTTCTTGCTTTCAGGCTGAGGATGGTTTTTACATTTTTAAACAAGGGCCATACAAAAATAGCTAGGCAGACCCATAGTTTGCTGATTCCTGGACTAGAAAATATCAGGTCTTTTTCAGTTCATAAATATGGAATGCCATATGTCTGACTATTCTTCAATCTCCTTTGCTGGCTCCTCATCCATACCGTGCTCCTTAATTGTAGACACACTCTATGGCACCAATCTGGATTTTCTTCTTTCTTTATATGCTTTCCTGGTGACCATATCAATTTTTATGAGGTTAATTACTACTTAGTTTGAGAACAGAAACTATTATTCCCATTTCCCTCTGGGAAAAGACATAGGAAAATATTTGCCAGAAATCACAAAGTGACGTAGAGCCATAACTGATCAATCTCCATCATTTCCATAAATAAGGATGAAAGAATGAATCAATCAACTAAAAACCCATTATGTGCCAAACACTTCCATGCTGATGACTTTCTACATCCTGACCTAGTCTCTCTCTTGAGCTCCAATTATACCATCAACTGTCTTTCGGACACCTAAAATTAAATATCCTAAACAGAATTTATCTTTTCCCCCAACCTTTACTCCTTTTCCTAACTCCTAATCCATTGAATTACCATAATTTTGAGTCACCTAGGCTCAAAATCTCTGTGTCCTCCTATTACTCTGAGCAAATCACCTAACTTCTGCCTCAGTTTTCTCATCTGTAATATAAGGATAAGAATTGCATCTATCTCCCAGAGTTGTTAAGAGTCAAATGAGATAATAATTGTAAATTGCTCAGCATAGTGCTTCGTACACTGTAAGCACTATTTAAATATTGGCTATTTTTATTATCATTTGTATATATCTCCTCTTCATTCACATGGCCTCCACTTGTAATTCAGAGATTCCTTACTTCTCATCCAGAATACTTCAGTTGCTTTCTAATTAGTCTCCTTATGTAGAATCTTTCTCTTTTTTAATCCTTCTAAATAATTGCCAAAGAGTTTTTCTTGAAGTGCAGATATAGTCATGTCACTCCCTTACTCCAATAGTTTCATATGGTTTAAATGGTTCCCAGTGATTTAACTGTCAAAATGCAACACCATGGACACTTTAAGTAGAGTGCAATGAGACAATGTCATTCATACATGAAAATCACATGGCTGGTAATTCTCATTTTACAGGATTAATTATAAATTCTTTTTTGGCTTTTAAAAAAGCCTAGTCCTGCCCTATCTTTCTAGTCATGGAAAATTCCAGTTTTGACTCCCTTTAATCTGGATTACCTTCCAGCCAAAATGGCCTTCTTAATTGTCCCCACATACAGTATCCCATCTTGCTCCCCTATACCTTTTCACTGTCAGATCCCCACACTTTGAATATAAAATCACTCCTCACTTCTGCTTTCCTTGAAAACTCTGTTTAAAATACCTCCTTTTTAGAACTTCACTTCCAAATTATCTATCATCAATTTTGTGCATATATAAATATGTACATGTTTACATATCTACAACACTAGATTATAAACTACCTTACATAATATTGGCAGCACAGTTAGCCTTGGAACTGACCTCTATGGTCCGATGGCATAGTAGAAAGGGTGCTGGACCTGGAATCAGAAAATCTTGAATTCAGATCCAGAATCAGACCTTTACTAGCTGTGTAACCCCAGATGTATCACTTAACCTCTGCCTCAGTTTCCTTAACTATAAAATGGGGGTAATAATGGCATCTAACTTCCAATATTGTTGCATAAAATGAGATCATATTTGGAAAGTGTTTGGCACATAATAGGTTTTTAGTTGATTCATTCATTTTTTCATCCTTATTTATGGAAATGATAGAGATAGATCAGTTACAGCTCCACATCACTTTGTGATTTTTGGCAAATATTCTCCTATGTCTTTTCCCAGAAAGAAATGGTAATAATAATTTCTGTCCCCAACCTAAGTGTCTTAAAAATAAATCGGTGTCTAATACCTATATCAGGAGTAAAAATAAGGATAACAAGCTAGGTATTTTGTATATATGAGATTATTTCACAGTCCCTTACCTCATTCTAATCAAGAATCATGGGTGCTGCATTTTCAGCCTGGGATCATAGAAGGATATGCAATAATACATTCTTGCTTATAGTTCTGACAGAGCAGCATCTAATAAATTACCTGGACTTTTGTGTTCTTAATAATTAAGCTTTATAACAATGGTCAACATGGCAGCCAGAAGTAAATATCTGATTTGTCATGGCAAAGCTGGCGGGTTATTCCTGGTACTCTGGAATAGGACAGCCAGTGCCCACCTCATCACTTCCTGTTCCCTGCTTTAGGGAAAGATAGATCAGAGTTGTTTGGTATTATAAAACTTCCCTCTTTACCGGAATGTATATTGAATACATTCATGGCCCCACTTTGAACTTTGGGGAGATAAATACTCCCTGAAAACACTCTTAATTCCTGTTAATAACTGTGTCACTGATGGCTCAGTGACTTGGAGTAAGTCCCCCACCCTTCTATATCTGGCTTTTCTCTTTTGTTAAGAGGGGGAGGAATGTGAGTTGTTAAATCTCTCTAGCCAATAATGCAACACTTTTTTTTCTCCCTTTAAGCTCCCACAGCCCCACATTAATCTCATTACCTTTATCTCGAGTGAAAAGAATATTAATGTTATTCAGGGAGCCTCCACCTTGGTTGCTCCTTACAAACTGTGCTGGCTTTCTTCTCAGGTTTACATAATGTGCTTCTTCCTGTTGTCTCAGTTGCTAGTTTGAAGTAGGAAGTTAAATCTCGGACCTGACCCTGACAATCCCAACCCCCTTGGGTGAAAAACCAGTTGATTTTCTTTCCCCGGTATCTTTGTATGGGTGCTTTGTTTAGTTTGATTGTAGTGAGATTCACCTAGTCGGGGTCCTTCCAGTGCTATCTGTTGCTTCTTAAATGATCCTCTGTGGCCTCCATTCACACCTCTTTCCTCAGAGAATAGTCTTTGATTAGCTTCCCAGCTGATAACCTTAACTTCAAGAGCAAGGGAGGAGCTGGTGGTATGGGAATTTCCATTTCATAGTCTCCTGAAAACATTTCATATTTCATATCCTTTGGGGCTAAGGGCTCAATAAATTTATCTCTTCTAGTCTCTGAATGATTTTTTTTTTCAGATCTGAAAGAAGAATTTAACAAATTACACTCTAAAGGACCAAGATTACAACATAGCCTGTATTTTCTTCTTCCCTTTCCTTGCTTTCTCCTGCAATGGATAGTTCTGCCGAAGACTTCATCTTTGGCCCTGTGGAGATGAATGGAGAGATGTTTTATCAAACAAGAAGCACCTTCTTTTGACTTTGGGGGCATTTGCCTTTTTTACGATTTATTTTAAACAAGGAATAAGAAACTCTGAGAGACAATGCATTAGTTTTGATACGATGTTGCTTTGAGTGAAAAAACTTAATACTTATTGTATATAATAAATTATTATTTGGTTCATTTACTGAGATGGTAAATGAATAGTTTATTATTATTTTTAATAAAGCATAAACTATTTGAAAAGGAAGGGCCTCTCTTTAAACTTTATGTTGAGGTTTGGGATATGTTAGGGAGTACAAAGTTTCACACTTGAGATGTATTCAGATAAAAACGACTAAACAAATCTCTACTACCAAATATAAGATGTAAAACCAATATATCCCACATTTCTACACATTTTTAAAGTTTGAATTTTTTTTTTTTGCTCAACAAAATCCTTTGAAATAGGAAATACAAGAATTGTATACATTTTACTAATGAGGAAAAGCTTTAAGAAGTTTAAGTAACATGACCACAATCCCACTCTCTCAGGCATCTGAGAAAAGATCCTAATACCTCCATGCAACTCAAATATATGACCTTGTCCTTCTTGTGTAATGGGAGAAAAAATATTCTGAATTTGGAATAAAAGGCCTTGGCTTCATGTCCTTACTCTGTTACTTGCAAATTGTGCAACTTAACCTCGGATTCTCATTTTCCTTGTCTATAAGGTGAAGATAATGCTTTATAAATTCACAGATTTTCACTTTAAAAGGACTTCAGAGATTTTGGGCTTCTTATCATGGACTCTTTTGACAATCTAGTAAATCAATAAACCCCTTCTAGGAATACTTTTTTTTTTTTTAAATCATAAATGAAGTAAATGCTAGATTTTAGCTCTAGGTTACTAAAAAATAAAGATGTATTTTTCCCATCCAAATTAATGTTTCCTCTAAAATCTATCTAAATAAAAGAGAACTTTTAATCTATTTCAATCACTTTTACAGATAAGAAACATCCAATATGCAGCTTAAACTCAATATATCCAAAAAAGAACTGAATAGCTTTTCTCTAAAAACTCTATCTTATTCCCTACTTTCTCTATTACTGTTGGCAGCTAGCTAGGTGGGGCAGTGGATAGAAAGTTGGGCCTGGAGTTGTGGAGACTTGAATTCATATCCAAACTCAGATACTTATTACTGCATCACTTAACTTCTAGTTGCCTCAATTTTCTAATCCACAAAATGAGTCTAATTATATATTCCTACCTCTCAAGTTAAGTTACCCTTTGTGAAGTACCCAGTCCACTGCATAGTAAGTGCTATAAAATTATTAACTCTTATTATGATGATGTCTTCTGTCTTCTTTAAGAACAGAGAATAAACAACAACAGCTATTAAGGGTACCACCCAAGATCACGGTTCACAAATTCAGCATTATCCTTATTTCTTTTCTCTCTATAACTATACAAATCTAATCTTAACAAATCTTTTGATTTCTGCTTCCAAGACATTTTTTTAATATGTTCCTCTCTCTCTTCTCACACTGGTCCTCTCCCATGATATGTTCTCATTACCTCACCTGACAATTTCAATAGCCTTTTAATTATTCTCCCTTTCACAAGTCTCAGGACTCCATTCCAACTTAATCTTTGCTGATAATGATTTTCCTAAGCCATAGGCCATACATTGTTCTTATATTGGCCCTTCCTCAATAAATTCCAGTGGCTATCTAGTACCTCCAGGATCCAATATAAAGCCTTTCTTAAGCACTCAGAGCTCTTCCTAACCTGATCTATCCTACCTTTCTATATTTTGTTATTCAGTTATTTCACCCCTGTCTGACTCTCCATGACCTTGTTTGGGATTTTCTTCACAAATATGCTATAGTGGTTTGCCATTTCCTTCTCCACTTCCTACACTTTAATTCCTTCCAACTCTATTATTTAGCCACAATAGCCTATTTATCCATGACACTCAATCTCTCAACTACATTCCTTTGCACTGGCTGTCTCCCATTCTGGAATACTGTTTCTTCTCAACCTTTATCTTAGTTTCCTTTTCCTTCTTCAAGATTCAGGCCAAATCCTGCCTGCAGAAAACCATTCCTAAGCCTGTTCACCCCACCTCTCACAACTACCTGAGCCTTTCCCTTTGCAATTTCCCTCCACCCTCTACTTTGTATCTTGGATGTACATCTTCAATGTACCAATATTGGTACATGGCCAATATTGAATATTGTCTCCCTCTTTAATATGTGAATTCCTCAAGGACAGGGATATTGATTTTCTTTTCTGTACCCCCAGTTATTAGTAAGTCTTTAATAAATATTTTTTTAATGAAGAGAGAAAAGAACGAATAATTAAACCCACTGAAATGGCCTCCTATTCCATGGTCTCCACATATTTTCTAGTTTGAGTGTCTTAATTACTTTGATCTCCAGGGTTCTTTGCTCTCTTGAAATTTAGAGGAGGAATTTCTTCACCTGGAACTGCCTTCACTGATATCTTAAGTCAACACAAGATACAAAGACAAAGGTATAAATAGTCCCTGCTACATAAAAGCTTACATTCTTCTGGTAGCAATGTGAATACAATTGTACACAGATAAGTAATAATACTAGATAATTGTAACAGGAAGGGACCTTTTAAAATGAGGAAAGTCAAGAAAGGCTTCTATAGGAGGTCTTTTAAAAAGTTTGGAAGACTCCAGGATTTATAGGTAAGGAACTATATTCTTATCTTAACACTTTGTTTTTTGAATTTTGTATTCCCAGTACCTAAATCTGGCCCTGCTTAATAAATTCCTTTCAAATGTATGAACAAATGAATGAATGGATTTGACATTTTAGGAAGCTCAAAGGATGAGAACTTCCTTTTCCTCAATATGCAGATTTTGTCTAGTTTGAGAGGCATCTAGATAAATTTCTTCTCTTACACCCTGCCTAATGCTTTCCAGGAGAAATTGACCACCCCCCACCAATAGGATCAATGCTTTTGTAAAGCAGTATAAAGATGCCTTAATGAAACAGAGAGAGCAAAACAGGGGGAAGAATTGTGACATTCAAAATGATTAAAGTGAATGCTACAGAATTACAAAATGGTGCCAAAAGGGAAATATTAACCCCCTCCCATATTTTAAGTTCATGGGTGTGGAATTCATGAATGTCTATTTTCAGACTTATCGTATGTACTAATTTTGTTGGGGGGGGGGGTTCCTTATTCTTTTTTTTTTTTTTTTTTTGCTTTTTGCTTTTTGCTGAGGCAATTGGGGTTAAGTGACTTGCCCAGAGTCACACAGCTAGGAAATGTCTGAGACCAAATTTGAACTCAGGTCTTCCTGACTTCAGGGCTGGTGCTCTAACCACTGTGGCACCTAGCTGCCCCTATTCTTTTTCTTTAAAAATATTTTTGTTACTTGGGATGGCTTTCTGGGAGTCTGAAAAG
The DNA here is from genome assembly GCA_023553655.1 of Myrmecobius fasciatus. Taxonomy (NCBI): domain Eukaryota; kingdom Metazoa; phylum Chordata; class Mammalia; order Dasyuromorphia; family Myrmecobiidae; genus Myrmecobius; species Myrmecobius fasciatus. Next base: position 62,036 of record JAJPUD010006009.1, on the reverse strand, counting down.
GAAGTACTAGGAGATAATTATATGAATTAAAAACAAAGAGATAATTATTAAAATTGTTTTAAATAATAACCAGTCCTTTATGATTTGCAAAGTGCTTTACATGCATTAATTCATTTAATTCTTACAACAAGCCTGGAAGTTAGGTATTATTATTATTATTCTTTTACAAATAAGGAAACTGAGGCATAAATAGCAATGCTCAGGATCACATACCTAGGAGTATGTGAGGCAGGATTCTAATTCAGGTCTACCTGATACTTTATCCTATACTCTATCCATTGCACCATCTAGATTTTTTTAATTGTGATTTTATCCATTTTGCCCAAAATTTTATTTTTATTTTAAATGAATAAAAGAAAAGCTTTTATCCTGAGCCATTCATACCTTGTACTGACATAATTCAAATTGGTCAGTTAATTTAAAAAGCTTTAAGATTCTTAATTCTGCAGGACTTTAGAACTGAAGAGGAAAAAGCTAAACCAAAAATCTAAAAGCCAAACGCTTATATATTTGGCAAAGCAGAAATTCGATTTCTATTGACTCTAAAGTAAAAGATGCCAATTGATTTCTTTTCATGGGGAAATTGATGCAAATGCCTGGAAGAAATTTATTTTGGGGAAATATTGCTCAGTTTCTAACTTTAACTAAAGTGATCTCTCCTCAGATAAGAGTTAGAGACTCCAATGATTTCCAAAAAGATTTAAAAAAAAAAAAAAAACAGAAGTTTCTTACATTGATTAAAGTGCTTGGGTTTAGAAAAAAAAAAAGCTTACATTTTCTGGCTGTATCTGTTCTTAGTAGAAAATACACAATTCATATCACAATATTCTCAATTTTGAATGTATAACCATTAGGTACATTTTACAATGAGAAATGGTTATACTATTTTTGAAAATCCAATATATATCCCACAGATGAAGGCAACATGTAATAATGTAAAGTACTGAATGCAAACAGAAGAAAGAAAGCTTTAAATCTCACTTCTGGTAGTTACCAGTTGTTTGACCATTGACAAATACCCCTTGAGCTTCATTTTTCTATTCTGTAAAATAGCGATTAATATTATCTGCCATACTTATCTCGGTCTGCTATAAGGATGAAATGAAATAATGTACAAAAAATTGTATAAATATCAAGGTAATGAGGCTCTCAATAGCTAGGTGCAGTTGGCAGAGAGAAATTGGAGTATTGATGGACTTGTTTCCTGGGGTAGGCAAGGAAAAAGCTCTGATAGGGATAAGTTTAGGTTTGTGGTCCCAACCTCCATGGAAGTCTTGGGCAGCCTAGCTATGCCCTGTCAGAAATCCCAGTCATTCCCTGAAGTTAAATTTCCCCTACAAAATCTGTCTATGGCTTATTCCATCTTTGCTGAACCCCTTTTGGGTCAGTCCTCCACAACCCTCTGCCTCTCATCCCCTCACTGTGCCACATGGTGTCTCTCCTCTCAACCTCTATCATGCTTTATGGTGTCTCTCCTTATAGCTGAGTCTTTTAGGATGCTAACTGCTTTGAGGATTGAGCTTGCCAGCTAAGGGCATGCCCCAACCTCTTGGGGTATTTACTTTCTCCTGACTAATTGTAAGTTCCACTAAGGAACTTGCCCTTTCCATCATTAGTTATTAAAACCCCTTTCTTGCTAATTATATGCTCTACTACTCTATTTCATATTTACTATTTCTGGTGTCTAATGTATCCCTTCCTTTTGTCTGTAACCTCTTCTCCTAAAGAAAGCCACCTTCTGCCAAAGAGAATGGCCATTATTAACTCTTCATATGACAAAACCCCACCATTTGGCACTATCATTTGGCACCTACCATCATCTGGTGCCGACACATAAAAGGCACTATCAAAATGTCATCTCTTATCAATTAATATCTAATATTATGAATTTTAAGTTGAATATATGTACCATAAATGAAGAGGAAAAGGAAAAACAAAATGGGGGAAGAAAGGAAACTGCAGCAAGTTTCTCTGACAAAAGTATCATTTCCAATGTAAATATGGAACTAAATCAAATTTATAAAGCTAGTCCTGATTTGATAAATGGTTTAAGCATATGAACAGATAGTTCTCAAGACAAGAAATACACATTATAATGCCATATTAGTGTTGGGGGGGGGAGATGCCCCAAATCACTAATTAGAAAAAATGCAAATTAAAGCAATTCTGAGATTCTACCTTATACCCATCAGATGGCGGAGATAACAAAAAAGGAAAATGATGAATAATGAAATGGGGACTGTGAGAAAATAGGCACATTAATGCACAGTTGGTAGACCTGTGAATGGATATAATCGATGAAGTTCTGAGTAACTAGGTAAGGTTGCCAGAGAAAGTCTGAAGTACAAATAAGATTACTTCCTGAGGCAAGCAGGGAAGATCACTGATGGGGATCAGGTCAGTCTTACAATGCCACTCCTGAAATAGACCTCTCTTGCTAATTTTCCAAATTTCTTGGACTAAAATATTGTTTCAACTCATCTTTTTGCTGGTGCTTCTGTTTCAGAAATTGTTCTGGGTGCTATTTTATTGTTGTTTGAAAGTGAATATGGGAGAGTTACAGAGATTCAC
>JAJPUD010006009.1:17973-59455 GCA_023553655.1 Myrmecobius fasciatus | reverse complement strand
TTTTATTGTTGTTTGAAAGTGAATATGGGAGAGTTACAGAGATTCACAACTTACTCTACTATCTTGGATTCAGGAAGTTCTCACTTTAGCAATGAAACTGTTACTTTGAGATTTGTGAAAGTTGCTTCCATGCAAATTGTTAAGAAAGAGTTGGATCATGCATAAATATTCATTAAAAAATAGAAATGTGAAACAAAAGAATATCCACCCTTAGATGACTTGCCAGTCTAAGTATTCCATCTATTTACAGTTGTGAGGATAAAAAAAAAACTCTCTTCTACCGTAACTCTGAGTTGCTTCCAGCTCTTAGAATATAACTTCTAACAAAGTAATTACAAGCTCTGTTTTTTTCAGAATTTTTTATTACAAGTAAGATTTGCTTCCCAGCTTTATGCTAACCCATTTTATTGGCCATTCGATCAACTGTGTCATAACTTGAACCACAAGTTCCTGCACTCTCCATGGACAACTATACAGGGAAAGGAGAGGAGGGCAAGGGAAATCATCAAGGAAAAATATGTATCAACTGTATTGTACCTCCTTAGAACACTGAGTCTTTTTACTCTACTGATTCATTTCAGAATCTAGTCAAATGGTTGCTATGTATGTGACTAGACATTTCTATCTGTAGATTCTTTTTCTTCTTCCATTAGGCAAACTGAATGTCACCTTCCTCTCCTAAAGTCATTCAGAAGCAAAATCTTAAATCTAATTCTGATTATAGCTACGCAGTTATTCTACATTATTGGGGGGTGGGAGGAAAAGCAAAGGCTTGTGCCTCTTTTAATGGTTCATGTTTCTATAGAATTTTGTAAAAAGCATTTATCACAAATATTGTCTGCATTATACAGATGAGAAAACTGAAGTTCCAAGATTTACACAGAATTAATTACCTTAAGAAAGAAACAAGCATTTTTGTTTTCCTTCTTAGGTTGTTTTTTCTTCTTCTCTTTCTAGATCTGATGTTTCTTATGCAGTAAGATAACTGTATAGATATGTATACATGTATTGTATTTGTCATATGATTTATCCTATTTAGCATGTATTAGATTACCTGTCATCTAGGGGTGGGGGGGTGGGGGGAAGGAGGGGAAAAGCTTGGGAAAAAAAAAGTTTTTGCAAAGGTCAATGTAGAAAAATCACTCATATGTTTTGTAAATAAAAAGCTTTATTAAAAAAAAAAGAAAGAAACAAGCATTTATTAAATGTCTGGGGCATGCCAAAGAGTGTGCAAACATTTTACAAACATTATAATTATCTCATATCATGACAATCTTGGGAGGTATTATCCCTATTTTACTGTTGAGAATATTGAGGCAAACAGAGGTTAAATTATATGCCTAGAATCACATAGCTAGTAAGTAGCAGGCAGAATTTGACTAAAGTTCCTAATTCTAGGCTCAGCTCTCTCTATCCTCTTTAACACCTACTTGTCTTAGCCATCATCAAATACAACTTGTTTTACAGATAAGGAAACTGAGGTCCAAGGTTACATACTACAAGACCAAAATTGTTCACTGGTCCTCTTATACAAAAGATCAGGGTGTTTGTGAGCTGCAACACATTACTAATGGGGAATTACAAAAGAAAGTCAGAAAAAAAAAAAAAAAAAAAAAGATGCCATCAAGGAAATACTTGAGCAAAAAAGAAGATGGTCTGGTCACATGACAAGAGAAGCAGATAACCAATGGATAGCCCATGTTCTACTCTGGTGTCTTTGTAATAAAAGAAAGATCCTAACACATTGGATAGATTCACTGTACTACACTAATCAGAGGACATGAAGAAAATTTGTATCAGAAAGGTAGTGATATAGGTGATTTCCATTGCATTCCTGGAGAGAATAGTAATATCAGTGAGTACACAAATTCATTTGAGTATATTGTATTTTCTTTCATTTCAGATGTTTTATCATCTTGGCACCTCAAATTCAAGATGTACAAAACACTATCCAAATCTCTTTTTTTCCCCAAAAATCACACCTTTTCTGAAATTCCCTATGTCTGCTAAATGGATTGCTATCCTTCCAGTTAACCCAGCCTTTAAACATCAGTTTCATCTATGGCTTTTGACTTTAACTTATTTCATAGATTCAATAAGATGTCAAATCTGCTGTTTTTGTGTTTCCTCTTTGCTTCAAATTAATTCCTTTACTATATTTCTTTCCATAGAAATAAGGTATTAGGAAACAGTCCAAACCACCAAAAAGGAGTAGTCTCTTGTTTAGAAGATAAGGCAATTACTACATATCAAGAAACTTTTTTTTTCCTGAAATATTTGGGGTTAAGTAACTTACCCAGGGTCATACAGCTAGTCAAGTAACTTTTTGATGCAACAGTGATTCATTCTGTTAAAAAAAAAAACCAACAATTATTATATGCATAATGTGCTGAAGTCATTATAGTATATCAAAAAAATAAAATGTGGTTCTCTTCCCAAAGAAAGATTTTAAATTATGTAAGTCATTAATAACAATGGCTTTCACTTACACAGGACTTTAAGTCTCAAAAAGCAGTTTATATGATTCTTTACACTCCCACACAGAACCTCAGGAACAAGTTGGGTACAATTCTAGGGTTTCCTCAAAATGAAGAAATAATAAGAAACTCTATATAATAAAAATCAAGTATTAAGCAGCTATTTATTTCCTTCAAAAGAAATGCTTAACATGATAGACTCATTTATAAAGACAGTAGTATAACCTATACTACAAGCAGTAGTATAACCTAACTTGTTACACTCTCCCAATCTGATTATGTGACATAGAAATAGCAATCAATAAATATTTATTAAGAACCTGCTTTATACTAGGCATTGGGGTAAGTGCTAATGATACAAAATGAAGCAAAGTGCAATCCTTGCTCTCAAGGATCATACGATCTAATGAAGAAAACTGAGTAACTATCAGATTTTTAAAAAGAAAGAGGCTGGTGAGGGGGACATCATGATGTGTGTGTGTGTGTGTGTGTGTGTGTGTGTGTGTGTGTGTGTGTGTGTGAAAGAGAGAGAGAGAGAGATAAAGACAGAGAGACAGAGACACAAAGAGACAGAGAGATGGGGAGGGAGAGATAGAGACAGAGGGAGAGACAAAGAGAGATAGAGAAGGGGATGGGGGGAGGAGGAAGAGACAGAGACACAGAGAAAGACACAGAGAGAAAGAAACAGAGACAGAGAAAAACAAACAGAAAGAGGGGAGGGGCAGGAGACAGGAGAGAGAGAAACATACACAGACAGGAGAGAGAAAGACAGATAGAAAAGAGACAGACAGACAGAACAGAGAGAGACAAATAGGAGACAGACAGAAAAGAGGAGAGAGAAAAAGACAGACAGAAGAGAGAGACAGAAGAAAGAAGAGAGACAAATAGAAAGTGAAAGAGAAAAAGAGAGACAGAGAAAGAACAAGAATGGAAGAGAAAAAGAAACACACACACACAGAGAGAAAGAGACAGAACAGAGAGGGAGATGGAGAGAGAGAGAGAAATTCATTCTCTTTAAAGCCCATAGAGTTGGCCATTGTGCCTAGCTTGTGATTGAACAGTCATCTTGATTGAACATAGCCTGTTACTATGATGGGGGGAGGATGGGGGGCCAGCATGTGGACAAAAGCATTTTAACATACTAGATAGAGTTTGTATTTGACCTCAGAGAATTGGACTCAAATCCTATCTCAGACACTTACAAGCTGTTTTATCTGGCCAAGTCATTTACCTTCCGTCCCATACTTTCCTTATTTTTAATATGAGAGAATTAGACTCAATGGCCTTTAAAGTCCATTCCAGCCTTAAAAATCTATGTTCAAATGATCAAAAATGAGATTTACCTTGTCACTTTAAAACTCTCAAGTCCTTTACCTCTGAGATGTATAAGGTCAGCTAAAAACACCCTGGACAACTCAACACATGCTTCATGGGATGAATTTTAATTCAACCCTTGTATTAGGTGCATCAGATGCTTTCATCACTATAGGCAGGAATACCAATTCCTGGCTGAGATGCAGTTTACTCTGCTCATTCTAGTAAATCTTATTTATAGGTAGCTTTTTTTCATGTCATAAAAACCTCTGAAAATACATTAAGTATCATACTTATATTTTACTTTCTCAAAACCTTAAGAAGGAAGGATTTGCCACTGGAAACTGCTATAAACCTTTTTTATTTGCTATTCCCTGGTTCAGTGAACACAAATAGTACTTTTTTACATTGGAAAAAGTTTTCTTCTCATTTCTCACCCATTTTTTGCTTTCTAATAAACCCATTTTTCACCACCTGGTAAAATCAAGACAAATAAATAGAAAATATTAATATTTTGCCAAGAGATATGATGAAAATGAAACCCCCAAAAATGGGGAAGATTTATATGAACTGATGCAGAGAAAAATAAGCAGAAGGAAGAGAATAATACATACAATGACAATGGAAAGGAAAATAACATTGAAACTTACTCAGTTCAACACAAAGGATTAAATTTCAACTTCAGGGGACTAATGATGAAATAGTATCTTCTTTCTCTTAATAGAAAAAAGGAGGAACAAAGAATCCATTGTCGGCTATAATTGATGTAATAGTTTCTTCTACTGTACTTCTTTATTATAAAAGAGATGTTATAAAAGAGATGTAAGGATATGGGAAGAGGAAGAATATGTGGAAAAACTTTTTTTAACCATACCTGGGATTTGACTGACATAAAGAATTTCTGATAAAAAATTCTCAAACTTGAAATCTTATAGCCTCAAAGAGTTACCTGGGGGAACTGTGAGATCAAGTGACTTACCTAGGATTACACAACCACTATACAGAAACAGAACTGAACCCATTTTCTTGGACTCCCAGAGCTATCTACTTTTTACACTATACTGATTCTCTAGCCACCAGCATGTGGATAATACAATGGAGAGAGTGTTGTGTCTGGAAGAAAGAAGATCTGAGTTCAAATTTGGCTTCAGATACTTACTAGTTCTGTGACATTGGGCAAGTCACATAACCTCTGTCTGCCTCAGTTTCCTCAACTATGAAGCGAAAATAATATTACTCACCTCCCAGGGTTATGAGAATCAAATGATATATTTGCAAAGCATTTAGTCCAATTACCATCACTCATTAATTGATAAATAAATACCTGTTTTCTTTCTTCCTTCTCTTTCCACTATGCTATATTTCCTCATATGCAATATTTATTTATTTAAACAGAAATACTTTTTAAAGAAAAAAGATCATGAAAATTTTTAAAAAATAAGATTGTTATGGTTTCAATTCACTTAAGTTTTGATTCATTACCTAATGAGGCCTGGATTTTTTTTTTGTTTGTTTTATTTTTCTTTCATAAAGACTACCTTGTTCCATTGCCTCATCTCTCATCCACATATAATCAGAATAAAATCCAGGTGTGGTAATTTTACTCAGCAAATTCCATTCTGATTTAGCAACCCAAGATACAACCCAGAGTTCAAAGCCATAGTGGCTAACTGTGAAGTTCTAGGCTTTCCAGGCTTCTCTGACTCACTGATGATAACTCTTAGACTTGTAGGAAAATAGGGAACAAAGATGATGGCTGATACAAACAGGATTTTCAAGTGCTTCTGTGCAAGGATTTGTGGATTTGGCAACTGCTGACTTTTGCTGCCCCCTTGTCTCTTTTCAAGAGAATAAGCAGGAGGCTCCACTTGTTAGAGGGGAAAAGCCTATTCTAGGAATTCTAGGCAGATTTTCTAAAAGACTATTAACTAGTACTTTAATCAAAGGATTCTTTGATGGAGAAGGCGTTAATCAGCTTGGGATATTAAATTTAGCCAATTAATAGGGTTATTCTTTTAATAGGAGCAGTATAAAACTCATCTTCTCAATAGACTAGCCAGCTAAATTTATATTAGGTTCAAGACATTTTGGATTAGTTGTTGGTTTTTCAAGTTTCTCCCTCCTCCACCACTCCACTCATTCCTCTTCTCTTGGGTAGCAGGGCATTATATTCTATGACCACCCTTCACACTGAAGGAGATAATGGATATATGCAAAGCAAAATGAAGATAACTATTCATACTGTTTTCTTCTTTAATAAAATAATATGATTCTCTTTGTAGATAATCCAAGAACTATCTCTATGATTTTTCATATTTTCACGGAATATCGAATCAAAAGAATTTTGTGATTTGTTGTTGTTACTGTTTTATTTTTTAGTTTACACTATTCACTGCACTGGAAAAGAAGTAGAGGCATACAGAATAGTAATTCTCATTTATGTGGCACATTTTTTAAAAAAGTATCTATTTTATCAGAAACTTGACTAATATTAAAATGCAAGAATATTTCTACATACTAAAAACAAGTTCAAATTGACTCAAAACTTTTTGAGTTTCTCAGGGACCTTTTCACACTTATTCAAACTTAAGTCAGCTAACTCAAGTATTTATTTATTTTTAAAATCAGTATTTTTTTTTACCATATTGCTTTTTGTTTTTATATCAATTTATGGATTTTTTTAAAAAAAACTATTTTTCACATTCTTTAAACTACTTCTCTATTATGGAGTAACTATTGGCCTTATGATTGTGTTAAGATTTCTCATTTGATAGTTTTTCTTCTTTTTTCACCTGCATTGATTTTGTTTGTACAAAAGATTTTTAATTTTATATAATTACAATTCTTCTTTTTTTTTTTAACTTTTTCAGTAACTACTAGCATTTGTTTGGTTAAGGATCTTTCCCCCAGTAATTAGTACTTCCTTTTGTTCTCCTTTAATTTTTTTTTCTTTTAATAATATGACATATATTTTGGTTGAGGATCCATTTGGAATTTATTATGATAAATGGCATAAGAAGTTGATCTAAAACTAATTTCTGCCGAACTGTTTTCCAATTTTCCTGGCAGTTTTAGTAAAAATTTCATTTTCCTCCAATAATTTGTATTTTTAAGTTTATGGAACTATCAGCTATCATTATGCAATTGATTCTTGCTTATCTGATCCATTATTTTAATCTACTTTTCTGTTTGCATGTTGTTTTTGTTATTTTAAAACAGTACCAAATATTTATGACAATTACTACTTTAAAAATATAGTTGGAGTTTTGGAAACACCTTTAAGGAATTCAATTTTTCTGCACAGAAGCAGAGACATGTACTCAAATTTCTTATATATATTGTGAAACTGAGGCAGTTAATGATCTTTACTAACCACCTTGATTTCCTCAAGCTGCTCTATTGTCCATAGGAAGCCAAACTAATTTGGGAATCGAAGTAAGAGAAAAAAGTGAGGATTCCTTAAATTGAGAGTATCAGAAATCCTTGCAATCTTCTCAAACTGAAACTGGAACTCCCCCTGCTATGTTACAAAATTCCTTTTCTCAGTGACCAGACCTAACACAACCACTATTTCTTTCTGAAAAACAATCCAGCCCAAAGATGTGATTACCCTTGGTCTCTGACCTGTGATTTTTCTCTAGATAACCTGATCAGACCACTATGTGATTACACTTCTCCCCCTTGTGATTTTTGTCTTGATAATCCCTGCTTCCTATGCCCACTCTAAGTTCGATTCTGTGCTGCCATGTATATATGCCTTCTTAGGAGGAATAAATCCATGGATATAACCCAATTCTGTCTGTCTTTTTTTTAGACCAAACTACAAAAAAAGATTGACGACCTTTACCTTCGAAATTCTCTCTTCAAAATATGAGAGAATAAAGTTTCAGAATTGTTTTTAATTTCATTTAATGATATATTCAGTATGTATTAGGACAATTATGACAGCCTAACATTTCTCAAATATGGAATTTCAAATTATTTCATCCTATCTTCCTTTCATGATATTATCCCTTATTTCTTCCCCCTTTCATAGATAAATCCCTAGAAAATAATTTTCTATACTAACTGCCTATTCTTCCTCTCTTCTCATTCTCTTCTTCACTCTTTATAATATGATTTGCACCTTCATCACTTAATTGAAAGTTATCAATAATTTTTAATTACAAAATCCAGTGATCTCTTCTCAATCATCATCCTTCTTGACTTTTTTAATCATGCTTGATACTTATTTGACCACTTCTCCTCAAAAGATTTAATGTTCCATTATCCATACTATAATCCCTAGCTTCAGGAATATCACAAGGCTCAACTTTAGGCTTTATTCTTTCCCTCCTCTGCCCCTATTTTCCCCACCACTGTGTGTATGTATGTGTGTATATATGTGTGTATCTCTCCTGAATTATCATGTTTACACAGCTAGTACTTAGGCATATTTCCAGTGCTTTTCTTTCTCCTACAATGCAGCCCCACATTATCAAATGTCTATTATGTATTTCCAATAGTATAATTTTAAAAACACATATTTTTTCTTAATATCATTTTTATGATCTGACAGGAAGAATGTATGTGTATTAAAAAGTCTATCACATAGATAAAAGCATTACTAGAAATTTGTCATTACCTTTGCCTTTGTGGAAATTCAAGTCCAATTCTATCTCTCCAATCTTTCATGTCTGTCATCTTCATTATTTCTATGAGTGAATATGTCTGTGTGCACCTGGGGTAAGGATCACAAAGATGTACAAAAATCAATCATTTCACAATGGGAGAAAATTTGAACCTTGTGTATGTGACAAAACATTAGCAGTTCAAGGACCTTTACACTTCTCTTCATCAGAACATTTACAAGGGTATTTTCAGAGAAACTGATATGTAGCTTAAAACCAGAGGCTAAATTTAGCAAAGTGAGCTAAACACATCTGACTAGGGACACAGATCCTGATTCCATTTTAAGCCCTTGAGACCATTAGGGTTTCCCAAAAAAGAACAATACTTGTTGTTATTAGTGTCTGCCTCCATTTGAATGTGGCACTTAACACGTTCACTGGATATTTCAAAATATCTGGTGATAGAAACAACAACCAGCAGTTCCCTGGTTGATCTCCTTCTAATACTTGCTTTTTCAGCCTTCACAATCACAGATTCCATATTTCAGAATGAATATATGCAGGATAAATGATTGTAAAACAGGTCGTACAATGTTATATCCACAGAGGCACTCAAGAGTGCTATTTCTCTGAACAACTACAAAGAAATGGATTTTTAAAAAAATTAGTTCAGTCTTTCACCAGTCTTACATTTGGGATGAATTACTTATCTGGCATGGCTATAATGGAGAATAAAATTCCTTCATTTTATGATTTCTACAGCCACTTTAACAGTAATAAATTTGTATCTCTACTCTTTTGATTGTTTTAAGACAAACTTTAAAAATACATGTGTTATGATTAACAACAAAAGCAGTAAATAGGGGAAGAAAAAAAGAGAAACCTCTGTTTATATTTCTGTTATGAAGGACAATAATCTGTTTGGTTATGAAATACTTTAACAGTTGATCACTGTTGTCAATATAAATAAGTGCTGGTTGAGTCTAGACCCCTGGAGGTTGTGTTTAATTCAAGAATATCAGGGAAATTCTAGCAACATTTAGTCTGACTTTTAATATATTTCATTTGGAATAAAATATTTAACTTCAGACAAATTATTAACTTCAAAAATGATGCAAACTAATTAATGAATTTTCCAGGAACATTAGTCAAGTAGAAAGTCCTTAACATAAAAAGCAACACATACATTTTCTATTTTCCTGAAAACTTTGAAAACCCAACATATATATTTGGGTCTGAACTTGTAATTTCATGGACATAAGGAACCTCAGTGTAGAAATTCTCTCCACTGATGGAGATGATCATAATCTTATAATCTAGAGGAACTTCAAGGTTAAGTGACTTCTCCACGATCACATAGTTAGTATGTATTGGTAACAGGACTTAATTCCTGGCTTTTCTAATTGTGAAACTGTCTTGCTATCCACTATGGAGTTTTATATTTGCATATCCACATTAAAAGTCAGTTTCAGTCACCTTCACATTATAAAAAAAGTGATGGGTCATCTTACTACCAAGAAGGTCTCCTGTTCAAGAGTCCCTGGAATGTTTTCAAAATGTGTAAATTTGAAGTGCATGATTCAACCAGGCATAACAAAATACAAGATTTATGGTCCACCACATTTTAAGACCTTGCTTCTTACATAATCAATTATCTTCTTTCTACACTTGAATGAATTGTTCAGACTACCTGGAGTTAAAGATTGTTGATTTAGTAGATGGCACCCAAATGTTGTGTAATACCAAAATTGCCTTCCAGCTTTATAATCAATTAAAATGGAAGCATAATCTTTTTTCTCATTATTTTATCAATAGTATCCATTAGTATTTAGTGTGTATCTGTATATACATATAAATACAAAAAGATATATATGTACATATTTAAGTAAGCATACACGTATAAAATTTCTCTGGTCCTTGTGATTGAAAAATCAAATCAATCTTTAAGGTGATGATATTAATTGGGGAAGGGGAGAAGAAAAATCATACAGATACAGAAATTCTAAACCCTTTTAAAAATCTATATATCCCTTTATTTTGTCTGTTATTTAAATGTATGTTCAAAAAAGTATGTATGTATGAACTAAAATATATTAAAGACCACAATCTGAGGACTTTATACTTTTTCTATTGACTATGTCTTTGGGAACATTATCTATCAATTGATTAAATAAATGTTTGCTAGAAGTCTTTTATAAGTCAGACATTGTCATCTTTTATATCACCTGCCTCCCAGAGTTGTTATAAGAATCCTTATTATCTACTTGTCTGTCTGCCTATCATCTATCTATCTATCTTATTTTCATTTATCATATCTTATAATTAATCTTTATAATGTCCTTGAATGACAGGATAAAGCATTTGGATTCTATTCTATCGGCAATAAGAACCCACTGAAGATTTTAAACAGCAGAGTTTATAATGCTAGGGGCCTACCATATTCCAATACTCTCACTTTATTCTATTAGAAATCCCTATAAGAATTCCCTCTCCCATTTCCCCCCCCCATATACCATGTATTTTCTCTCACTAAATCCCACATTGTCCAACTTCTTGTAAAAAAAAAAAGAAAGAAAAAGAAAAGATTGAAAGTTTCTACTTTGCTCTTGACCTCTTTCCTGAAATCAGCACAAAACCTTTCTTCAGGTGATAGTTTTTAAAATTTTTTTATTATAAACAGTATCCATCTCTATGTTCTCTATGTTCAAGAACTCTCAGATTCCTTTAACTGGTTATAATCTTTTAAAAAATTCTTTCTCTCATTATGTCTTTCTAACACTATTCTTTGTCCACCCCCAATCACTATTCTGCTTATTCTATTACTGTTGCTCAGCCTATGCCTATGAAGCTCCCTTATCAAGCTTGACCCACTGGTGAACCAACTGAATTTTACAATATCTTCTGCTTGACAATTCCTTGTTTCTTTGAGCTAACCTCAACCTCATTTTTCCAAGTTCCCACCCTGGATTATTCCCACCATCCCTTTTTTTCCTTTTTATATTTGTTGAATAGAAATGGAGGAAGTCATGAAATTGAGTCCATTGTGAATTTGTATCATTGTGGTGGTTAATTAATAACTGGGGAAGCAATTCAAGAAGTACAATTTATTAGCAAAACAGGCAGAATAAATGGGTCTTTGGACTAATTGGGGAGTCCAAAGACCCATTTATTCTGCCTGTTTTGCTAATAAATCATATTGCTCAGATTGTCCCCGCTGTTATTTCTAATTAACTAGAACATCAACTATTCTCTAGTGGGCTTCACATCAGAAAGACAAGCCTTTTAGTCCTCCCTAATCAATTCCTTATGCCATTCATCTTTTACTCTCAAACCTCTCATACCTCTCTTTCTTCCTATTCTCATCATCTACAAGCCTCTCTTAAGCACCTACTATGTGCCAAGCACTGTGTTAAATAGTGAAGATACAAAGAACAACCAAAAACAAAATTAAACACTATTTGATCACAAGAAGCTCACAATTTAATGTGGGAGACAACATGAAATAATAATGTACAATAAATATATATATATATATACACATATATGTATGTATGTATATGTATATATATATACACATATACACACATCTTTTCCCATTTCCCATATATATATATATATACATATGTATATATATATATATATATGGGAAATGGGAAAAAAGATACAGAAGGAGACAACTAAACTGATTACATAAAGGTCTTATGTGAGAAAGAACAAGGAAACTCATGTCATTAAATCACAGTAGAAGTGGATAATATGCAAAGAAGATGAAAGGTAACAAGAAATCAGTTTATGAAGGATTTTAAAAGCTAAAGAGAGAATTTTATATTTGATGCTGGAGGTGATAGAATGTCAGTGGAATCTAATGAGCAGAGGGTCAAGGGTGATATGGTCAGACCTGTACTTCAGGAAGATTAATTTGATAGCCAAATCAAGAATGGGCTAGAGTGGTAACTTAAGATCCTGGTCTCATACTTCACCAAAAACATTGAGGATATTTAATGAGACTTCCTTTTCCTTCCTTCCATATAAATTATTATTATAGCTTTCTAATTAGTCTCCCTTCCTCAAGTTTGTCCCCATTCCAAGTCATCCTACACACAGCTGTCAAAGTAATTTTCTTTTAATATTTCACCTTTAATTATGATGAACTTGACAAACATCAACAGATTTGAACATATCACAATTCAGAGAACAT
Organism: Myrmecobius fasciatus; assembly: GCA_023553655.1. Classification (NCBI taxonomy): domain Eukaryota; kingdom Metazoa; phylum Chordata; class Mammalia; order Dasyuromorphia; family Myrmecobiidae; genus Myrmecobius; species Myrmecobius fasciatus. The sequence continues at coordinate 46,856 of JAJPUD010006009.1, read as the reverse complement.
AAAAGAACTTCATATGAATCCTTTAATCTTCACATAAACATCTTGGCTTTTTAAAATTTCAAATTGTAGAACTATCATTAGATTCCACTGACTTTCATATATGTGTGTGTATACATATTAAAAGTAAGTAGAAGGGAAAGAAGGAAGTCCTGAAGGATATATGTGTGTGAATGTATGTGTGTATGTCTGTGTGTATACACACATATACATATAAACACACAAACATATACATATATTTAGACACACATACACATATATCCTTCAGAAATTCCTTCTATCTCTTCTACTTACTTTTAATTACATATTGAACCTCTTTTCCTTTGTTCCTATTTTTAAGTATCATTATATCTATTTTCCAGTTCCTTGTCACTCTCCTCTACAAATAAAAAAAGCACTTATTGTAACAGTTAAGTATAGTCATGCAAACAAATCCACACATTTTCTATATTTAAAAATATATGTATCATTTAGCATCTTTATTTCTAGAATCTAGAATGATGGGTCATATAATTTTAAGTCTTTCCCAACTGCTTTTCTTTATAACTTTGTAGTTGTTTTATAAATTGTTCTGGTCCTGCTAATTTCATTTTGGATCAGTTGTTACAAGAACTTCCAGGTTTCCTGAATTCATCTCTTTTGTCATATCTAAGAGAATAATAAGATTGCATTACATTGACATACCAGTAAATGTATTCAGTAAAGTTCTAAAGCTGACAAAATATGAAAAAGAATGAAAACCAGGAATCCCAGACTTTATCTACCTATTTTGGAAGGACTGAATACCAGTCTTGGCTATATAGTCTTTGTGACAGGTAATGTCAGGGATGATTCACAATGAATCTCTCAATGTAAAGGGGCAACAGTGAGCAAGTTGCCCTCACCAGTATTTCATTTTTCTTTTCTTACTTAAGTTCATGAATTGTCCCTCTGCCTTTTAGGTATAGTCCATAAAAACTAACTTTTTTTTCTCTACTTGCTGAATGTAAGTAGCCATTTCATTTTCATTTTCCTTCCCTCTCTCTGTCTATTTAAGATTTCATACCCTTACCTATAGATGCTCTTAAAAGCATATTTTTTCTCTTTTGCAACTCTGAACCCTCCCAAAGTATCTTGGGGTTTGCTGGCTAGATTTCTTAAGGACAAAGCCTTAAAATCAATCTAATTCTAATTGGCCACCAATAGGTCCTAGGCCAAGCCCCATTTGGTCATCGTTTGGGCACTGATTGACTCAGATTGAATGTAGATGGTAGTCATTTCTGCTTCGGTTGGGAATCCTGAGATCTTCCCCTTCCAGATTAATTCATTTATGTATTTATTTAGATTTTTTGGACTAAGCTAAAGAAGAGATTCTTTGTCTCAGTTGCTACTTAGCCTTAATCACTGATTCGGTGCAATCTCAGTTCAACTGAGACTGATGAACATCCTAGCTTAAAAAGGCCAGAATCTCCCATTTCATCCTGGGTCATCTCCAGTTGTCTTAATCTATAATTGGCCACTGGACCCAGATGGCTCTGGAAGGCAAAGTGCAGCAGGTGACATTGCCCAACCCTCCCTCACTTAAATCCAATACATTTTCATGTCACGGCATCATCTCCCTAATGTCATGGTCATCTTCCAGAATAGAGGACAAAACAACAACAACCTCCTTATGATAGCCATTAACTTTCCTTTTACCATCAGTGAGAATCAGAAAATGTTCTCTCAGTATCTGTGTCCTCCCTGTTAACATGTTTTAGCACCCAGCAGACTAAACCCATTGGGTCAGTGGAGTATCTCTCTGCCCCATTGAAAAGCTGATTTCTCCATATGTGTCAAAAAGGAAGTGGCCACAGGGTTTCACATTCCAATATTTTACTCTCTGTTAAACTAAAATTGACCTTTTTCCATATTATCTTTTCCTCACTTCAACCACAAAATCAGTCATGTGGTCATTCTGATCCAATTCTACTTTCTAAAACAAATACTATGGCTCAGGCCAATATAGTAGTTTAGGCTAGAAACTCAAACAAATAAGACACTTGTAGACCATCTAAAACTTAAATAAAAATACATTAAAGTAGCAAAAAATAAAGATATTTAGCAAGGATAAAGCATTGGTTCAGATGAATACAACTCCCCTCATTTCCAAATAGAAAGTGGACAATCAGGAGTTTATGTAGGTATAACTTGGAGATATTAAGGTTTGAGCTCCAGATCATTGCAATAAAGTGAATACTATAATAAAGTGAGTCATAAGAATTGTTTGGTTTCCCAGTGCATTTAAAAGTTATATTTATATTCTACTGTGGTCTATTAAATGTGCAATAGTATTATATCTTAAAATGTATATACTTTAAGTAAAAATATTTTATTACTAAAAATGTTAAACATCATCTGAGCTTTCAGTGAGTCATAAATCTTTTTCCTGATGAAAGATCTTGCTTCAATGCTGATAGCTGCTGACAGATCAGGGTGGTGGTTGCTGAAAGTTGGGGTGGCTGGGGCAAATAACTTGAGACAATGAAGTATGCTGCATCAATTGACTCTTCTCTTACATCTCAAAACTTAAGGGTTATTTATAAGGTTATTAATTAGCCTAATTTTAATGTTTTTGTGTCTCAGGGAATAAGGAGACCCAACAAGAGAGAGAAAAATGAGTAACAGTCTATTGGTGAAGTAGTCAGGACACATACAACATTATCACCATTTTAATACATGTGTGTTCGTGGCTCTCCAGTTACAAAGACAATAGTTTGTAACATATAATTATTATGAAAAAAAGTACGACTATAGGTGAATACATATATATATATAAATTACATAAAATTAATGAAAAATAACAGATATAATTATGATGAAATATTTTGAAATCTCAACTGAGGAAATTACCAAAATGTGAGTATATGCTATTAGAAAAATGGTGCTGATAGACTTGCTTAATGCAGGGTTGCCATAAACTTTCAATTTGTAAAAACATAACAAAGTGAGGCATAATTAAACAAGATATGCTTTTACTGAATTAGAAAGTTATGTTGACTTCCATAATGGCCTTTAAAGCCATGATCTGGGGGTTGGGGGAAGGGACCAGTCATCTTCACCAATTATTAGTCATACAGTGTACAGTGGGACCCAGTATGTTAGAGCATGACCTATGACTCCTTTGTTGTTGCTGTTGTTAAGGCATTTTTCAGTCATGTCTGTCTGATTTTTCATGATGCCATTTGGGGTTTTCTTGGCAAGAATACTGGAGAAATTTGTCATTTCCTTCTCCAATTAATTTTACAGATGAGGAAACTGAGGCAAATAGGGGTAAGTGACTTGCCCAGGGACACACAGCTAGTAGGTGTCTGAGGTCAGATTTTAAGTCATAAAAAGAGTCTTTCTGACTCTAGACCCAGAAGTCTTTCCATTGCACCACCTAGTTGCCCTTATGACTGCAACCTTGAATGAATATGTAAGTAGCAGAAGAAGCTCTAGCTATTCCATAGAAAAATTTGCTCATGGACACAGGCCAGCCCTAGCATTATATTTTCTTTTTTTCTGTTTCTATATAATACCTAGATTAGACAGAAAGCAGGTGCAGGAATCTATCCTGTTGTTGCCAAGGAGCACTCTAAATAATAAATTCCCTAATACTCCCTCAAAAAACATACCCTAACAAATCTACATATAAAACTTACTTATGAGAAATGCCCTTCTTTCTTCAGAACTCAGTATTCTCTCAGAAGATCTACCACCATGTAATTGACATAATCAGAGTAGAACATATATTTGTCTTTATAAATGGCACAGTGGGCAATATCTGCATCTTTACATCAATCAACTGCCACCTGTAGGACAGGTAACCTCATCCACCTGAAACAGCAAATTACTCTGAGAGAGAGAGAGACAGGATCTGTTATGTGCCAGATTATCAGACTATTGCTACTACTTTGACCACTATGTCTCTCAGATCCTAAGGGAGGCAACTCAGAATCTTGAACTCTAGAGTTCTGGGAATAGAAGTGCTTCCAACCCAATATCCTCAGTCATTATCCGGAGAAGCAAACCCTATAGAGATCTGCAACTAACACTTGTAGGTCTTTTAGACAAGGCTACCGAATACCCAAAAAAGAAAGTTCTTGCTATCAAAATCCATGGCACTATTAGTTGATTCACTGTCAAAGACTGATGTGATTTTTTTTTTTCAGTGCAAAGAGCATTAAATAAGAGGCATTAACACAGGCTTTGCTGCTTTATCCTAAGGACCACAGGACTTTTCCATATAATTTACCACTGAAACCTTTCATATATATTATCTCCCTCATTGAATGTGAAGACTCTGACTGCAAGGATTGTCCTACTTTTCCATTTGTATTATTAGCACTTAGCACATAGGAAATGTTTTTAAAAATACCTTTATTCATCCATTCATTTATGATAGTGGAACAGTCACAAAGTCTGAGCAGCACCTATTTTCTCATGCTCTAGGCTTTTAAAGTTAGCCAACCAGGAAGCTATTCCAATGGTTCAAACCTTAGAAACTCTGGACGAATTAAGTTTTGAAAATGGCTTTACTGCCTTTGAGAGGAAAAGTAGCCTGATTTGTGGGAAGTAGAAACTGCTACTAGAGCTGGTAAGATTTAATGAGGAGGAAAGACCTGAAAAAGTATGACCAAGAGATTAGAATAAGGTGAGAGACCTCCAATAGAAGAGTAAAGATAGTAAGTGGGGAAGGGTGGCTATCAAAAAAAATAAATTAAATAAAGCAGAAAGTACAGAAAGAAGAAAGACAGAGAGTGAATGGGACACATAGACAAACTATTTGCTATAGCCCTGCTCATTTTTGTGGTAATCCTAAGGCCCCCAAAAAGGATGCACAGAGGAAAATAAACAGATTAGAAATGATAAAGCTTTCTAGTGAAATTGAGCTTGGCTGTAGCCTAGATACCCCACAGAGAAAATGATCTCTTTATATGCTGCCAAAAGAGAAGTGGCCTCAGGGTGCCAGACTCTGTTATCCAGCTCTCCAATAACCTAAAACTCTTTCTCCAAATCATCACTTCAACCGCAAGGTCAGCTATGAGGTTACTCTGATCCAATCCTACTGACTAACCCCAAATATTGTGGGCCCAGTCTGATCCAGACCACGCTGATAGTACACTTTTTTTTAAAATCAAAGCTTTTTATTTTCAAAACATATGTGTGGATGATTTTTCAACATTGACCCTTGCAAAATCTTGGGTTCCAAATTTCCTCTTCTTTCCTCCACCTCCTCCCCTAGGTAGCAAGTAATCCAATATATATATTAAACATGTTAAAATATATGTTAAATCCAATATATGTATACATATTTATGCAATTATAGTGCTGCACAAGAAAAATCAGATCAAAAAGGAAAAAATGATAAAGAAAACAAAATGCAAGCAAACAATAACAAAAAGAGTGAAAATGCTACATTGTGATCCACCCTCAGTTCCCACAGTCCTCTCTCTGGGTATGGATGATTCTCTTCATCATAAGATCATCAGAACTGGTCTCAATCTTTTCATTATTGAAAAGAGCCATGTCCATCAGAATTGATCGTAGGATAATCTTGTTGTTGCCGTGTACAAGGATCTCCTGGTTCTGCTCATTTCACTTAGCATCAGTTCATGCAAGTCTCTTCAGGCCTCTCTGAAATCATCCTGCTGGTCGTTTCTTATAGAACAATAATATTCCATCACATTCATATACCATAATTTATTCAGCCATTCTCCAAGTGATGAGCATTCACTCAGTTTCTGGTAGTAAACTTAAAAGTAACTTGTCCTGAAGTTTCTGGGAGACAATAGGATCAAAAGACATAATTTATTTCCTTTTCCCCCCCTTATTTGTTCTGGTCCTCTGATCTTGGAACTAGAACTTTCCATAGAGTAAATCAGTTGAAATGAATAACAAGAGTCAACTTCATTAGTATTTCCCTGCTAACAACTAAGTTACAGCAGCTAATTTAATTCTTGTATTTGTGGAGTATTGAAGTGGGAGAAACACCATCTTTTTCTCTTTGTCCTCTTAGTCTATGAGATCAAATTAGTCCATGGATATTGAATTTCTCTCACTCTCTATTCACAATATGTGAATGTGGTCAAGACTTTCCCATCCCAGTAGCTCCAAAATAACTCAGAGAAGAATTTGGAAAAAGATAAAATCACTGGCAATTATCTTCACACTGTAGTGTTTTATCTGATTTCCTTCTCATTAGATATATTCAATAAATTATGTGATCAAAACATCCTGTCTGAATCTGTGCATGGCCTGGGGAGAAAGAAATTGATAACCCAGTGGATAAAATTCAGGGCCTAGAGTCAAATCCAATCCCAGATCCTTATTAGCTATGTGTTCCTGGGATATGTCACTTAATGTGTTTGCTTCAGTTTCTTCAACTGTCAAACAGAGATAATAACAGCACATATCTCACAAAGTTATTGTGAGGATTAAGTGAGATAGTATTTGTAAAAAGTACTTAGTATGATAACTGCCACCAAGTAGGTATGATATAAAATCTTATTTTCTTCCAACCCTCCAAGTTCTACTTTTGGAGGAAAATGATTTAAGATAGTACAAGACCTTTAAGTCAGCTAGATAGAACATTTCATATTTTAAGATTAAAGCAAATCTCATTTCATTTCCTAATCTAAATTAGAATTTTTAATTTGTGTTAAAATTAGCACCACTCCTAGTTAAGCACTTAAGGCATCAATACTAGGTTAGTAGAGGAAGTAGCCTAGGTTTTTGAAGATGTGAGTACCTTCTCTTGACCAATAAATATTCTTTAGCTATTAAAATGGGTCTATTCCTTATACAAATGTTAATGACTCACGTAGACCTGTACTGTTAACTCTATTAGAGCACCCTCAGGTGGTTAATTAAGAAATTGCTTGCAAAAAATTAAAATCTTGGGAGATAATTAAACTGAGCTTAACAGACAAAAATTAACACTACTTAAAATGTTTTCTTGGGCATTTTTAGCTTTTGTTTGTATTACAGGGTCAATAATTGCTAAGAACAAAAATGACAAAGGGACACAATACACATTTTAGAGTTCCAATAAAGAATTTTTCCCAACTAGATTCACTGATTCCCTACTCCCTATATCCCCAAAGAAAATTTATACTTTGTTATATACTTTCATGTATATGTTATTGGTGTGGATCTATTTTTTCAATGGTTGTGAAATCATGACTTTTCTTGCTCTCTTCTTTTATTTTCATAAATTATAACTGAATCATATTCCACAATTTTTGTTCTGTCTTGTCTTCTCTAAGTTTTATAAAAAAAAAAATGTTATCCTTCTATTTGACTAAATTGACCATCACCGAGTAGTTTGCTGAAGCTGGCTTGCATCAGTTACAAAAGTCAATTATAAAATGTTCAATGTAAGCTTTTACCTTGGAAATAGTCAAATGCTACAAAACAGGGTTTCATTTATCATTTTGTTGGTTGTCTAGACTTAATAAGTTTTTTTGGTGAAAATGTTAATATTGGAGATTAAACTTAAAAGTGTGTCAGCCCAGGCCTGTCATCACATAATAGAGAAATGGATGGTGTAGCAGAGATAACCCTGAAGTTATGGGGAGGAGGTCTGGACTGATGTTTCAGCTTCAGCACTTAATAACTTGTCATCATGACCAAGTATAGCCTTGAAAACCAGTATAGTATATTGTGAATTGTAATCATATGAAATGACCTCCAACAGCAGTTAGATGGGTAGGAGTTCTATTAGTTGGGGAATATCACAATTGGCTACAGCTAGGAGAGGTGGTTGGTCTTCAGGTACAGAAGATCCCATCCTTCTGACAATTAAGGAATGCTAATTACTTTATGGGCTTCTACTACCTCTAGTAAAGTGACATAAAATAAATCTATCTATCTATACATACATATATGCTTGCATATATGTATTATAGTGAATTGAATGGTTAATTTGGAGTCAGGAAGAATTATATTTAAATCCTCTGTCTAATTCTTAATAAATATATGACTGTGGAGGGCAAATAACAACTTTTGGGTCTCATCTGTAAAACATGGATAGTTGTAAAACATACCTTTAAAAGGTTATCATGTGTGGTGTATAAGTAAAGGGAATAAGGCCCCTGTATTTTCTCTCCCTAGATATGAGTGACTCCATTTTAGAATAAGCCTCCATTTTGGTTCATTTTGAACCTCTTCATGATTGATTTTATCTCCATCTTCATTAGTTCAGCAAGGTTTAAATATAGAGAAAGCTAAGTTTTCAGTCAACTGCAGAAGAAACAAGTACTTTGCCTACACACATACACATACACACACATCCCTACAATTTTGAAAGCTAATTTTAGAGAAAATAATTCAACTCGACATTTTTATAACAACATAGAGGACAGGGAAAAATAGTAAATTGTTCACTCTAGTAAACTATTTAATGGGGGGGGGGAGAGAAACTCCTCAGAAGACTCTTTTCTGTATATTTCCTATAGCTCTGTGTGATTGGAGGAACTATTTTTTGGACTCCTCATCACTAAGTGTGGTAGATTCTCTTGTTAACTCTTCCAATAACTCCATGTCTTTGGAAACATCTTTTTCTCACTTGATATTCTGAATTATAGAGTGTACTTTCATCATGACAGGCTCAAATGAGATAATACGTACAAAGTGTTTTTCCAAATTAAAGTGTCATGTAAATAACATTCATTATTAAATACTTCTTTTCTTTGGCTCATTTTCCTCATTAATAAAATGAGGGAGTTACACTAGGCCCCATCTGCTTTACTTTTCTGTAATTGTATAAATACTTTAATCTATATTCTACCACATATGAACACATAAAAACATATACCTCATCCTCTTCAAAAGATCTTTAAAAGCATTAGAATGAATGCTGTGTTTCAATGTGTTTGTGCATCCTTGATATCTCAAATTAAAAGGCATAAATTGTTTTTAAATTAAAAATAAAGAATATTATACTCATTAATTGAGATAAAATTTTGTAAACATTATCCCAGCTCAAATAGAAATCATCAGATTAAAGAATTTTGCTTGGATATAACTATAATAATAATAACAATAACAATAACATTTATATAGCACTTGAAAATTTGCAGGACATTTGACATGTCATCTCACTTGATCCTTACAGCAGTCTTAGGAAATACGTGCTATTATTATACCCATTTACATATGTAGAAACTGAAACTGAGGGATGTTAAATAACTTGTCCACAATTACACAGCCAGTAAATGTTTGAGTTAGGATTTAAACTCAGATCTTCTTGATTTTAAGCTTAGTGCTCTACTCACTGCGATATGTATCATTCAGGGATTCTTAAACTTTTTCCACTTGCAATCCTTTTTTGCCTAAGAAATTTTATATAAATATTATCTCATTTGATCTTCACAACAACCCTGAGAGTTAGGTGTTATTATTGTTCCCATTTTACAGATGAAGAAATTAAGACTGCACAAAATTTAAATTCTCTGTTATAATGGTCTTATAAGACCAAAAATTTTGTAAAGCATAAGAAGTGAAGAATTTCTGTGTACTAAGGTACTGTTATCATAATATAAGGGAAGTATAAGTGAGAGTTTCAGACTTCCATAAGACAGCGTAGCAAACACATATGTGAACCTTTTTTCATTAAAACAATCCTCTTTGCCTCATTTGTCTATTGGTAACTAGTGGAGAAAGCAGATAATTGATGAAAAAATGTGAAAAATAATACGTCACCAAAAAGAAAGTGTAGTTAATCTTCTCAGATTCCATTCCCTAAAAAGTATCTCACCATTAAGATTTTAGAAGTTAGAACTATGTAATCAAGTGGTATATCAGACTGTAAATGATCCCCTGTCCCTGGCAGCAGAAATTGCTATTATTACCTAATTTATATCTACAGATGGACACAGAAATATACCATATTGACTTTAGACATATAGGTCAAAAGAGAAACCTAGACTTGGTAAGAAACGAATTTTATTGACCCAAGATGGAAGAAGATATTATTTAAAAGTATGAGAATTATTCTCATCTTTTTTTTAACTTTAATTTTTGTTTATTTTAAACTTAAATAGAAAATAGGAAAAGGAAAAAAATTGCCATGTGCACAGCAGAACATAAGAGAAGATTCAAAATATAAAGCAATAGATTTCTATCTCAAGAAAACATGTTTAATAAATACTACACATTGTGTTCCGAGCTGTTTATCCTTTTTTTTTGTTTCATTTTAGGTTTTTGTTTGTTCTCTGCTGTGCACTTTTTACTTCATGCTTTTTCTCTCCTTTCTTCCACCTTTACCCCAGAAGGCTAAAATTAAGTTCAGATATATACATGTAAGCAAAGGCATGGTAAGCAATTTAATTTTCAAGAACTGGAGCAAGTTGACAATTATGTATCTGAAAAAACTTGAAGCTTAAGGAACCAGAAGTTACCTGATAGGTTGAAATCTATTTTCTCTCAGTTTATAGAATCATCCTCAGAGATTTATCAAAGCTCTACCAAAACAATTCATAGAAAACTAGTTATTGTGCATAGGAGAGTTAGAGTAAGAAAGTAATGATAAACAAACAATTAGTTAGATGGATAATGAGAAGAGACAGACAACCAGTTTTAATTAATTTTTTAAACCAGATAACTCAGAAAGTGAAGAAGATGCTCCATACAATACTCAAACCTTCCCTAAGAATAAGGGAAGTTCATTTTCTACAAGGGCAGAGGAAGGAATATGAGATATACACCTTCCTTGCCCAGAATTTAAATTTGAACCACTATGATGTGTTCTTATATTTTGTCCTATATATAATTTAGACCTTTAGTAACTGAGGCATCCTATCAACTGATGTTTTGTATTGTGTTTTATTTGTTGCCTATAATTTTAATGTAGTTTTGAGGTACTATAAATGATCATTCAGGGGCTGAAAGATTTTTGTCTTTGGGTAAATTAGACCCAGATTTTAAAATTTGAACCTTGTCAAAGAGATTTTGGGTTACTATTACTGTACCTTTTAGAAATAGGAAATAAAATTTTAAAGAATGACCACCTTGAGAGGTTCTATGTGAGCCAGAGAGAGAAGACTAATACGATATCTTTCATGAGACCTGGAACTTTAAATATTATTTGTAAGATAGTTTAAAGACATTTTGAAACAACTAAGTTTAACTCTCATTCTGTGGAAAAGAAATTCTGTTGAAGATGTGCTGATAGTTCCTGAGAGAATTAGTTTTTTTCTTTTTCTTTTATTTTTTTAATTAAAGATTTTTATTTTCAAAATATATACATAGGGGGCAGCTAGGTGGCAGCTAGGTGGCGCAGTGTATAGAGCACCAGCCCTGAAGTCAGGAGGACCTGAGTTCAAATCTGGTCTCAGACACTTAACATTCCCTAGCTGTGTGACCCTGGGCAAGTCACTTAACCTCAATTGCCTCAGCCAAAAAAAAAAAAGAGAGAGCAAAATATATACATAGTTTTCAACATTCACCCTTGCAAAACCTTGTGTTCCAAATTTTTTCTTCATCTCTTCCTCTCACCTCCTCCTTTAGACAGCAAGTAATCCAATATATTAAACTGTAATTCGTGTTTCTTCTTCTTCTTCTTCTCCTCCTCCTCCTCCTCCTATACATATTTCCACAATTATCATGCTGTAAAAGAAAAATCAGATCAAAAAGGGAAAAAATGAGAAAGAAAACAAAAAGCAAGCAAACAACAACAAAAAAGTACAATTATTATTTTGTGATCCCACTCAGTCCCCACATTACCATCTCTGGGTCCAGATGGCTCTCTATCACAAATCCATTGGAATTGTCCTGAAAAATCTTGTTGTTGAAAAAAAGCCACGTCCATCAGAATTGATCATTGTATAATCTTATTGTTGCTATGTACAATGATCTCCTGGTTCTGCTCATTTCACTCAGCATCAGTTCATGCAAGTCTCTCCAGGCCTCTTTAAAATCTTCCTCATGATCATCATTTCTTACAGAACAACAATATTCCATAACATTCATATACCATAACTTATTCATCCATTCTCCAACTGATGGGCATCCACTCAGTTTCTAGCTTCTTGCCACTACAAAAAGGGTTTCCACAAACATTTTTGCACATGTGGGTCCTTTTCCCTTTTTTATGATCTCTTTGAGATACAGACCCAGTAGAGATACTGCTGGATCGAAAGGTATCCACAGCATAATTCCATATTGTTTCCTGAGAGACATTATGTGCCATCTTGAGAAAATTAAATTATTGGGCTATGATTCTAGTATTTTGGATGAATCAATAGTTAGTGTTTATGAGCAATTATGGCTATGATTTTTCCTCCAGTTGACACATTTGCATATATTTCAATGTTTCTGTATTAGTGATTTGCTGTTAAGTCATTCTATTTGGGTCTCACTCTCCATGACCCCATATGGGGTTTTCTTGGCAAAAATACTGAAGTGGTTTACCATTTTCTTTTCCAGGTTATTTTACAAATGAGTAATTGAGGCAAACAGGATTAAGTGACATTCTCAGACCACACAGCTAATAAGTGTCTAAAGTCAGAATTGAACCATGAAGCTGAATCTGCCTGATTCCAAGTCCACTACTCTATCCATTGTACCCCCTAGCTGCCCTGTATTATTGGTTACTTTTAATAAATGCAATGGATAGTAATTTTAATGTCTGTCTAAGCCTTTAAGTCTGTCTGAATTTTGTATTGAGAGAGAAGAAAAAGCATAAGAAATAAACCATATTTTTCAATTTTAATAAATTGGGGGATAGGTTTAACACTAAATTTTTATGACAAAATTTTATATGAAAATGCCAAATATTCATTGCCTTTGATACCAGTAAGAGAATAATAAGATAACAAGATGAAACAAAATAATAAAATTAATACAATAACAAGATTGAAGGGTGAGGACTAGGAATGTTTGTCACTAAGAATACCTTGAGTATTATTACTCAACACTGTCATGATGATATCCTTAGATTTGTCCCTCAGGATCGCCATTTTGGGAATGTGGATTTAGCACTGAGATTTTTAAAAACCTAGTTAGTTACATAGGAAATCTCATTTTTATTGCATAGGACTAAATGAGAAATTATATATTTTATTTCAAAAAATCACCTTATAAGTACAGTATTAGATGGTATGACTAGAAGATACCTGTTTCTGTGAGAATGATCTAAGAACTTTAGTAGACTACAACATCAGTATGTGTTAATAGTGTGACATGGCAACCAAAATGCTAATTTAATATTAGATTGTATTAAGTCAAGTACCATTATGCCTTGCTCTTTTCATACTATATTTGGGATATTGAATTGAGTTCTGAATGTCACATTTTAAAATGAATATTGATTAATTAGAAAGAATTAAATGGGATGGTGGGAATATTGGGAGATGAAATGATTTCAGGGGGATAGCATGGATGGCTCAAGTATTTAAAGAACTGCCATATGGAAGAAGGATTAGACTCGTTTTACTTGATTAACAAGTGAATAACTATTACTAATTTGCAAAATTAGAGCATTGGGCTAGATGGTTTCTGAGCCTTTTAGTCCATTCCTTCTATTTCTATAATCCTATGATCAAGGACCAGGTATTTACATAGAGGCAGATAATATATGGAATGTCTATATAGAGGCAGATAATGTATTGAAAAACTTAACATGGGCTACCTAGAGAAGTAGCCAATTTCTCCTCATTATTTTGGAAGAAACTGAATTTGCATTTGTCAGGGAATAATATAGAGTTTCTTATCTTGTATAGGATAAATTAGATGATTTCTGAGATCCTTTCTATAACTCACCTCTGACACACTACTCAAAAGATCATGGGCAACTCATCTAATCTCTCTAGGTCTCATTTTCCTCACTTGGAAAATGAGGGGGCTGATCTAGATGCCCTTCAAAATTTCTTATATTTTGAATCCTGTTAGTCATCTACAAATATATATATATATATATATGTATATATAATCTGCTAATAATGAATGGGCCACTACTCTCCAATTGATAAATGATCAAACAATGTGAATAGGCAGTTTTGAAAGGGAGAGAAATTTGATAATCATATTTAAAAACTACTCATAATTAGAGAAATGTAAAGTAAAGCAACTCTAAGGTTCCATCAAATTGGCAACATTGACCAAAAAAATGGAAAAGATTACAAGAATTGAGGAAAAACAAGCACTTTAATACATCGTTGGAAGAGCTGTGAATTGGTCTAGTCATTCTGGAGCTATTTTCCCAGAATTGCTAACCTGTAAACACCCTTTTTAGGAGTAGCTATATGACACCATAGATTGAATACTAGGCCTGGATCAGGAAGATTCAACTTCATGAGTTCATATGTAGCCTCAGACAGTTCCCAGCTGTGTGACCTCAGCCTCTTAACCCTGTTGCCTTAGTGTCTGTAATGAAATGGGAAAAGAAATGGCAAACAATTCCAGTATTTTTGCCAAGAAAACCTTAAATGAGGTCATGAAGAGTTGGATACAACTGAAAAACAACTTTTCAACAACAGCAGTTGTGACACCATTACCAAGTCTATTCTCCAAGAAGATCAAAGAAAGAGGGGAAAAATCACGTAAGTACAAATATATTTGTGAAAGCTCTTTTTGCAATGGCAAAGAACTAGAAATTAAGAAGTTGGGGGGGTTATCCATTGGTTCAAGCACAAATTGTATTAATGTATAGTAATTGTACTGTTCTGTAAGAAATGACAAAATAGTTTCCAAAAAAACCCAAAAAACTGGGAATACCTACATGAGCCTTTACAGAGTGAGATAAATAGAAACAAGAGAACAGTTTAAAAAGAATAACATTGTAATAACATAACTTTTAAAGACTTAAAAACTCTGATTAAAACAAAGGACTGCTTTATGAAATTTATGCCTCAGCAACACAATTTCCCAAATGTGAAAAGTTTAATTCACTAGGAAAAATGCAAACACAAAACTGAAAATGGACAGCTCCTTTAGGCCTGTGTGTGTGTGTGTGTGTGTGTGTGTGTGTGTGTGTATGTATGCTCCTCCTCCCTCCCTTCCTTTTCCCCATCGTCTGAAATCTTCCTATTGTCTTCAAAGAGGAATTTAGATGAATAAAAGTTTGTGAAATATCTCTTGAGGTTGTTAAGGAAAGATGATATCCACAAATAAAAAGAGTGGTAATAACAAAAAAGGTTCAGAATCTGACAAACTCATTATTTAAAGTTTTCCCTTACATTCATAGAATGGCCTTTCCCATTTTGTTCCACAGTCCATGCTGGAGCAGCAACATTATGATGGCTATAAACACCAACTGACCTGCATAAATGTTTCAGATGGCACATAACTTGTATCAATAAGATCCTGGGCTGACCTAATAAAACATGTCAGTTCCCCAAATTGCTGCCTTATTGACTTTGAGATTTGCCTATAAAAGGTATATAAAATAGTGTGGCCAGGGCAATAGCTATATTCCAGGAGTAGATTAAGTCATCTCTGTATAACCTGCCTTGATCTAGGGAAAAGGCTAAACTTGATGGCACTTCAAGGAAGTTGATGAAACACAAAAGAGAGATTTTTTAATAGCACCCCCTCAGCATCACTAAGACAACAGATTGGGGGAAAAAAACAATAATATTGCCTTTTCTCAATCCTCATCTTTCTTGAGTTTTACACTATATTTGACATAACTAACAAACCCCTCCCCCTTAATACCTTTGGGGTCACCATCTTCCTGCCTCCAGTGCAGGGGAACCCCAATTAAAGACCTACTGCCGAGGTGACTGGGAAGTGAGAAAGTCCAAGCTCTTTCTTAAGCTGAGTCCCATTCCTTTAAAAAAATCTACATGGATATCCCCTTTTTCCAAAATGTCTGAGCAAAATGCAATATCTTCCCTTTCTGCCCTTTAACCACCAAATAAATAAAAACCCATAACTGTTGATTCTCTTCCTAACCTCTCAATTTCTGCTGAAGGCTCCAATCTTTTTCCAGGTACTAATGCTCTAAACCTTTAAGTTTTCTTTGACTTGTCCTTGTCTCTTAGCTCACCACATCTAAATGATTGTCCCACCTCTGTCCTCAATGCTAATGACATCCCTACCCTCTTTTCTACTCTCACTATTTTCCATTCAAGTTTTATAAACTCACTCTTTGAGATAGGCAGTATTTGTCAATCTATACAAGGTATTTTGGTAAATGGGTGAACTAATGTCCTGGGAAGTAGATAGGAGTAACATGGTATAATGGATAGGGCGCTGAACCTAAAATTCAGGAAGATGTGATCCCAAAACAACTATGCAATCTTAGAGACGTCGTCTCCCCTCTGTTTCCTCATTTATCAAAGTCATTGGAGTCATGGGTCTTTACATGGACTCTTCCAGCTCAACATCTACATGTGAGCCAAAGTCCATTTAGTCTTATATCTAGCTATGGAAAAGTAATGAAGAACTATTAATACTTTATAAATGATCATGTTTAAATTAAATTCATGATGATGACAATTAATAAGGTGATTCACAATTCTTAAAAATTTTGTCTCATGCTTAGAGCCTCAAATTCTTCTTGAATCTAGGAAAACATATCCTTTTGCATCTAGAAGTTCAATGCATTTTTAAATAAAGGGTAAAAAATGTGAAGTCCATAGGGTAGAATTCCCCCATATAACAAAGACTGGTTCTCAGGCATTCTGAAAGGAAATCAGCTGCAACCAACACATTAGCTTCAATGAGGAGTCTGTGTTGAATCACTCACTACAGACTCCTGTGGTGCTTCTTGTAAGGACATAATGATTCAGGAAGTTTTTACATAGTAGATAGGCCTGTGATGATAACACAAGATAACATGTAAAGCACTTGGTAAATCTTAAGCCTATATAAATATTAGCTTTTTTACTACTATTTAAATATCACTTTAAGGTTTGCAAAACCCTTTAAGTTAATATCTCATTTCATAATCACAGCTTAGTGAGAGAAATGTAATACCATTTTACAAATATAGAGAGTAAAGTTGAAAGAGCTTATGGCACATGTGACCATAGCAAATACCTCACACAAGAATTAGATCTAGGTGTTCTAAATACTTAAATACAAAGCTCTGTGCAGCACTATAGATAGAATATTACACCTGGAGTCAGAATTCAAATCTAACTTCAGACACTTATTAGCTGTGTGACTCTGAGTAAGTCATTGAAATTCTGATCTGTGAAATGAGGGTAATAATGATGGCATTTATTTCCCCTGTTTGTTTTGAGGATCAAATGAGAGAATATTTGTGAATCACTTTGCTAAATTTAAAGCATTAGATAAAAATTAGTTATTATTATTATCATGCAGCTTCTGGATCTGAAAATGATTATGAATTATAACAACAACAAATTAGTTAGGCATGTGAAACAATAAAACATTTTTGAAAACTTGAGCAAATTCCCAGGCTTATTGATTACTATGTACTCTCTGTCTAAGAACTTTGAGATAGGAATTTTTAAAAATTGTTTACAGAGCAGTCCTTGGACTCTAGATCATGAACTACCCTGCAGTTGGAACAGAGGTTTCCATTAGAAATATATCACTTTCACCAAAATAGCAGCTTGAGAACAAGGGATAAGTTGTCCACAGGAAATCTAGGCCATGAAAGATCTTCCACAGAAAAGTTCCTGGATAATGTGAGAGAGAGAGAGAGAGAGAGAGAGAGAGAGAGAGAGAGAGAGAGAGGAGAAAAAAGAAAGAGAGAGACAAAGAAAGAGAAAGAGAAAGAAGGAGGGAGGGAAGGAGGGAGGGAAGGAGGGAAGAAAGGGAGGGAGGAGAAAGGGAAAGAGGAAGGGAGGAAGAAAAGGAAGGAGAAAGGGAGGGAGAAACAAACAAATGAAATGAAATGAAAAGCAAAGAAATATAACATTTAATGAGATTCAGAGATTTTCAGATAAACTGACTGATACCATCAGGTAGAAAACACAGCCCAGCGAGTACTCTGGGGACTAATGTACAATTTACAAGAATGGCACAAAATCTAGGCACATGGAAGATGATAATGATAATGATGACATTTTTCTCCAGCTGTCTCCCATTCCTGGAATGTTCTTCCCCTTCATCTCTGCCTCCTGGCTCCCATCAAGTCCTGACTAAAATCTCACCTCTTAGAGGGAATTTTTACTGATTCCTCTTTATTCTCTCAAAGAGATATCTCTCTCTGTTAATTATCTCTTATTTAACCTGTATAGCTTGTTTGGAGATAGTTATCTGTTTATCTCCCTCTATTATACTGTTAGTTTTTCAGGGGCAGGAACTATTTTTTTTGTCTCTATACCTCCAGCTCTTAACACATTGCCTGGCACATAGTAGGTTTAACACTGATAATCTTATCTTACATATATTTGATGTGTGTGTGTGTGTGTGTGTGTGTGTGTGTGTGTGAGTTTGTATCTGTGTGGTCAGATCCTTGATACATGTATGGATCTTGTGATGTGGACTTTATAAAACAGCACCTTGGAATAGTGGGGAAAACTTTAGTTCTGGAATTTGCTATGGACTGTTAAGGAACCCCCTGAATTTGTCTTTTTTGATTATATTTTCCTGAAACACTGATCCAGAGTATGCAGAAGGCCCTGAATATATTAAGGATAAAGTCTCCCACCTGAGCTGACATAATGGGTTGCTTGCATGCCAGACTGGACTCCCTATGTGTCCTTGGAAGTCAAGACAGGCTCAAGACAGTCTGCAAAAACCTAATGCAGACTGTCTAAAGTCTAGCAGTTGCCAAAGGAAAAGAATGTAGCTTTTTGCCATTGTCTTGCTCCTCTCCTTTGGGAGGGATTTTGTCCTTTTCCCACCTTTTTACTGCACCATTTCCCCTCTATGTCCTTTCCTGGTATCTTCTCCTTCCTTTGTCTGACTGTCATAAATATGCAAACCTCTGTATGAATTGTGAACTCCATGGATTGTGAACTCCATGGACTGTGCTCTACATGCATATTCATTTCTCTTGCAATAAAACTAGCTTGCCCATAAGTTTCATGAAGTTTGTGTTGTGTATAACTGTTGCAAATTAAATGATTTGACTTTGAATTTCTGTGCAAGATGCTGCCATGAAGCTATTTTCTTGAATTGCCCTATTTTTTAACAAAATCATTCTACCTTTTTTTTTTCTATGCTTTCATAGACCAAGCCTAGCTAAGAATAATCTGAAAACTCAGTCTCAATAATAGAACAAAATGAAACATTCATACTATAGCGCAATAAAGGCTTGTTTCACTCTAACAGGGGAAGAATATTCAGGGCAGGGAAATGATATATAAGTAAGAAGGCCACATTGATTCATTTGGGTACAGTTTCTCTACCTCTGGGCTGCCCATGATGACCCTCCAGTTAGAAGACTGCCAAAAAATTGGGTGATGATGTAGTCCTCCCACAAGATAGCTAACATTAACTAAAGGGCACAATCCTGTGGAAAGAGCAGAGAGGAAACTGTCTCATTTCAAAGTCTACCTAGTGGGCAGCTCTTGTTTCAAAGGCAATCTTCTTAATTCAAGGGGTATCCCTTTACCAAGATCACAAGGCCAAAATATCAATGGGGCAATTGCTTGCTTGTCCCTAAATATTTAACCCTTAAGTTCTGAGTCACATATGCTCAGCTGAAAGCAATCAGGAAATCTCAATGAATGCTCCATGGTATGACCTCTCATTTTACAGCCCCAAACTCTGTTCCAGGTGCTTTAGGAAACTAAAATTCAGTCTATGTAATGTGTTCAAAACCAAAGAAAGAATATTGAACTTAAAATCAGAAGACTTGAATTCTGATCCCTGTTCTGCCACTGACAATCCGTGTAAATTCAAGGAAGACACAACTTCTATGAGCTTTTAATCTATAAAACAAGCTATCCTCTAAATTTCCTGTAACAACTTGAATTCTTTGATCCTAAGGGGCAAAAACAAGATCTCCTGTATCTTTCAAAGTTAGATTCCACAAAGCCTTTCTAGTCCTCTGAGATTTTTAAAGGAGTCAGGGATTATTATTCTTTTTTGTAGTATTCTATTTTTTCAAATACATGCAAAGATGGTTTGCAACATTCATCTTTGCAAAATCTTGTGTTCCAAATTTTTCTCCCTCTCTCCTCACCTTCCCCCTCCCCAAGACAGCAAGTAATCTGATATAGGTTAAGCATGTGCAATTCTTCTAAATATATTTCCATATTATCCAGGCTGCACAAGAAAAATCAGACTCAACGAGGAAAAAAAAACAACAGCAATTTTTTTAAAGGGTGAAAATACTATGCTCTGATCCACATTCAATCTCCATAATTCTTTCTCTGGATGTAAATAGCACCCTCCATCACAAGTTCATTGGAATCGTAGGACTTATTATTCTAAAGTAATTCACTACCTGCTCTTATTGTCTGTTCTTATTTCAGATGGAAAGATTCATTCTGATTTTGTAAATGTAATGAAGGCCATCATGAGCATTTCCTTCTATGAAGGAAAATATAAATCCTCTATTAAAATGAGGAAAACCAAATAGTGAAAATTAAAGAAAATCATATTGGGAAAAGGAAAAAAAAACTTTAAATGCTTACTCTTCGAAGTGGAACAAATTATGAGTTATAACGAATTACATGTTAGAGCATTAAGTAGGTGTTTACTGAGCAGTTGTGAGTCAAAATAGAGTAGCAACACATTAGTGGTATTATGATAAGCTTCTTCTTGGAGACTTGCTAATGGTTTCAATAAGTCTAAAGAAGCTCACATAACCAAAATAGCTTTCATTACTTTATGAGTATCAGTAATATCCCTCCTCCTTACAAAAAAAGAAAAAAAATCACTCTCAGAACACTCTGGAATTTGCTAAATTTTAAATTCAGACATGTTTTCCTGAAGGGGTAAAAAAAGAAAGAAAGCATCATTGTGTTCATTATCATCCCTAAACATGTATGTAACATTCATGGGCATAAATATGAAGAACAAAGTGGATATTTCTATTTTTGGACATGTTTCTGTGATTTTCAAGGTCTTTTTTGGTAGCATTTTAATGATGTGTTTTCTCACAAAAAAGGTTCCCTTTTAGGTGATGCTTTATGGAATTTCTTCAGAATAATTATTTCTCTTTCTCTTTCTTTATGACAGAAAGCCAGTCCTGAGATTTTATGCCTGAGGAAAAATGCTTTATTAAAAAGATATGCTAAAAGTCAAAATCAAAGTTCACAAAATATCAATTGAAATCTGACATCAACAATGATAAAAGATTGAAATTTTTTACTCTTTTTTAGTGTAGTATGATTTTATCTATTTTATTAGTGTGGGAAATTAACTTCCATTATGGAAATTACTTCTACCAATGCAGATTGGTAATGCAAGTGTAATTTATAATATTAGAGAGTTGCATGAGGCACTGAGTAGTTAAGTGACTTGCACATGATCAGGTGACCAGAATGTATCAAAGGGAACCTTTGAATCCAGGTCTTCCTGATTAACACCAAGGTTCTGTTACTGGGGGATAAAGGATAGATGTCATGTTGCTTCTCTGAAATATAATAAAATATGCAAATTCCCAAGTGAAGCACACATATGCTAGTACCATAGACAGATTTAATGAAAACCAGTACTTTGCCCTATAGTTCTTATCTAATGAATTAATATGGCAGATGTTCAGCCCAAGGACAAAATATGCTGGCTGGTAATAGAGTTAAAATCACCTTGAAATATAAAAGACTCCTCATTTTGATAATAAAAGCTAATATTTATATAGAAACTTACAGTTTGTAAAACAACTGTCTTATGTGAAGTATATAATATATATGAAATGTACCATA
This sequence comes from Myrmecobius fasciatus, assembly GCA_023553655.1. NCBI lineage: Eukaryota > Metazoa > Chordata > Mammalia > Dasyuromorphia > Myrmecobiidae > Myrmecobius > Myrmecobius fasciatus. The sequence continues at coordinate 25,119 of JAJPUD010006009.1, read as the reverse complement.
TTTATCTGTGATATATAAAATATACATGGAATATATACACATAATTATTTTATAATATACATATGCATATATAAAATATATAAACATATATTTATATTTATATCTATAAATCACTGGGACATACTTCTCTCATATGCATAGCTATTCCTACTTCAAGGCATCAAGGTAGCATAATGGACAGAGTGCTGAGGCCTGGAGTCAAGAAGACCTGAATTCAAATTTATCTTGCAAGTTTATTAACTAAATGACCTTCAGCAAGCCACAAATACATCTCAGTTTTGTGAACTATAAAATGGGAATTATTAATAGCAATCGACTTCATAGGTTTATGTAAGCAACAAATAAAATATATGTAAAAGGTACTTAGCACTCTAAGGCCTGGGACATAATAGATGCTATATAAATGCTTATTTCCTTCCTTGTCAGTTCATGTTCACTTAGTGATAAATCATGAGCCTCCCTGATACGTTGAATTAACCAGATAATATAATTCACAATTGTAATATGAACAACAAACTAAGATCTAACTCCATGCAGGTTTGGCTACTTTTGCCTAAAAAGTATTGAAACTGCATCTGGAAAACTAATGCTCCAACCATTGACATAGTTTCCTGGGGAGAAAAAAATAGGGCACGAAGAGACACTAATTCCCCCTTAGTCTTCTGACCAACAAACCAAACTGTGACCAACACAGCACAAATAATCATCAGATATACTATATTACTTAATAAATATTATCTCTGTGTCCCTGTATCTGCGTCTGTCTCTTTCTCTATTTCTGTCTTTGTTTCCCTTTCCACCATCATCACCTATCTATGAGTTTCCCATTTCATTCTAATCATGACCCTGAGAATTATCAGATTCAACTCACTCAGTCCTGCCTCTCATATTATAAAAGCAAAGGCACTTAATGAAATAATTTTGTAAGAATATTCGCAATGGAATATTCTCTCCATAAATCTGGGATAAATTTTCCCATAAATGTATACATTATGAACAAAAACAGTAAGTACATTTGGGGATCATTCATGAAGGTTTAATATATGGGGAATACCAACCAAACTATCTCAGCTTCAGTCTACTAAAACAAAATTCACTGTGGCCTGAACCATATTAAAATGTAATTGAGAAATGTTTAACAAAATAAACAAAAAAATAACCTAGACAATGTTAATTTCTGGTTTTCCAAGGCAATATGTGGCTTTTAGAGAATTGGTTTCTATTTAATTCTGGCACTACTGTCTTAGGGCATAGTCCCTAGAACTTCTCCCTGTTAAAGATATACTTACAGATTTAATTCATAGCTACCATGCTCAAATGACACCAGATGGGCCCCCCAGGTTAGGATTAGGACTTTGTTTTTCTGCTTCTCTGAAGAGATTTTGTTATAGATAATTATCTAATTTCGAGTTTAATATTCCTGATACTCCCTCTATTTGCTCCCTAACAAAGAGTAAACCAGGGAGGCAAGCCTCCCAGACCTTATTCCTGTTTTTATTATGCATGTCTGTCAGCAACATTGCCAAATTACTTTGGCAAACTATAGTTTGTTCAGCTAGACATAATAAATATCTAAGGCAGGATTTGAACCAGACCTTTCTTAATCTAAAACCAGCACTCCAGCCACTACATGCTGATTCAAGTTATCCGAAAACACCCCCTGAGAGGATTATTCCTGCTTGAATTTCTGGGAGCCACAGTGATGATACTGTGGTATAATCCCACCATGTCCTGAGATTAGCAGCTCTGCAGGACCACATACTTCTCTAAATCATTCTGCAAAGCAAGCCCAAAGTGTGCTTTGTCACCCCATTCCAATCTCCCTTGCCCTCTGAGGGGGTGGAGAGGAGCTTTGCGGGGAGCCACAGCACAGTTGAAAGGGATAATCTGGTGGGTAACTTCAATAATAATTCTCAGGTCTTGCCAAGTCATGGCACTTGGCACACCTGCCAAAACAGAAGTTTGCATGTTCTGAGGTGAGCTGGTGGGAGCTGTGGATGGGATTTGGTCACAGTGGGCATCTCTCACCCAGAGGGAAGACGGGATACAGTGTTCTAGAGTGAACCTACTCTAATCGAGCTACCAATTTGGCTCAAAGGGCCTTGTTCCACTGAAGGATTTATGTAACTCCTCTGTTCCAAATATAAAGGGATGAAATGATGAGGTTTCACCATCACTCCTAAGGGACCTCACAAGTCCCTCAGTGCAGAAGCGAGAGCCGCCGTTGTATAACATTTGTTCAACTTTGCACCAAGAAAAGGCAAAACTTGGAGGACAAACTCCACAGAAAGGTATGTCAGGTTTCAGTGTATCATGCATTTGTTTTTTGAAGTAAGAAAAACTATATCTTCTGCCCACCATTTGGATTCTCTCACCCCCACCCCCTCCATGCTAAATATCATGTACCAACTTAACATCGAATAAGATGTGTTAATGTATCTTTTCAAGTTCTAATTTCTGTGCTTCAATGATGCATATAAATCCAGTTAAAAAGTCAGAGAACAGCATCAGCATGAATTTAACAGTGATGAGATTTAATACAATTCATGAAGAAAAAAATGTTTCTTGTTGATTGAGAAATAGCACAGTGCAGACCAAGTCCGAATTAGATAATTCACAGAATGTTCATCACTAGAGTTCAAAAATAGATATCGATAATTAAGAAAACTGATAACATTGCCAGAATTTTCTCATTATTTTCTATTTATCTTGGACTCTTTTAAAATATCTAGAGAGACAGTTTAATATCAAAGTGAATAGTAAAATGAACTATTTGGGGGTAATATAGTTAGTAGAAGAGTTTGCTTATTTTGTTTTGAAATCTAATCAGTTTTGGAAGTTTAAAAATGACTTAAATTAATATTTAGTTGTTATGGGCTTGATAAAAATCAAAATACATTTTGCAAAAGATAACTTTTCAACTTAAATTCACAATTGAAGAAAAGGATTTTTTAAAAATTACTCTTTTCAATAATACCCAGAATTTTATAAATTGTAAAATTTAATATAGATGTGAAATTTTAATATATTTTAAACCCCTTATTGTCTTTGAGATATTTGATCTTCAAAAAGCACATTATGGGATAATAAATGTCCATAATCAATTTACAATAACATAATTTATTTATAAAATAAAGTAATTTATGCAATATAGAATTAATAACATAATTATGTTAATAAATATAATAAAGTTAATAGATATAATAATATAAATGAAATCATTAAAAGAAAAAAAGAGACAGAAAGAAATTTGTCCATCTTCAATTTTGTATTTGTATTTTTCCTTGTGAATTAAACTTTTCCCACTTGGGAAGTTGGGTTCAGAAATGGTCTCTTATTTTTATTTAAAATTAACCTTAGCATTAGGTATTAGATTTATTCTATTGCTATAAATTTGAAACTGTTATGCTAAATTATATTCTTTAAACATTAATACACTCAATGAACATATCAAGAATTGTCTAAGAAATTGTTTTAGAATTGTCTTTGAAACCATGACTTTTCCAAATTGATAGTGGTGGCAGGACTAATCTCAGAGCAGTAAAGTCCAATGACTAGAGCATTTGACTGAAGGGGGATGCAGGTATGATAGGAGTTTCCATTTATCACCTAGCAACAACATTCTGTTTTTCCAAAGTACTTCCCCATTATTAGATACTTTCCCCTTCACATTTCTGTAAGATAAGGTCACCATTATTATCCTATTTTTATAAGTGAAAGAAAAGAACAGAAACACAAAATTATTTTAGAATCAACATATAGGCTTGAAAGAATGAAATGAAGCCTGAAGAGATAAGGGGATCTTTTAAAATAAAGCAAATAAGAATATTTTATTGAAAGTCAAAGGGTGATTTATAAGTGGAAAACATTCCTTTAAGAATTAAAATTGCTTCTGTCTGTAGAGGAGTCAGGTAAGAAAGGAAATAAAAGATACAGACAAACATAAAATAAAGATCAAGAGTAGAATTTATTAGGTTAAAACAAAACAAGGGTAGTAATCCTGATCTCAGACAAAGTTAAAGCTAAAATAGATTTAATGAAAAGAGAAAATAGGAAAACTACACTATGTCAGCCATAATATAAGGTTAGAATAGTGCTCTGGTATAAGAAATGATGCACTGGTAGATTTAGAAAAATATAGAACAACTTGGACCTATGAAGAATGATGTTATCCACTTCTTAAATTGATGTATATTAATGTACATGTGTATATGTATATATTTATGTATGATTATAGATACCCATGTATACATATGTATATGTATATATGTATATACATGTATATATATACATATGTATATATGTGTATATATATGCATATATATATACACACATACATAAATATGTGTACATGCCCCACCTAATTGTAGCCTTCTTAGGAAGGGGGCTGAAGAAGGGGGGGGGGAAGAATAAAATAAAAAGTGCCCAACAAAGAACCAAAGAAAACCTACAAAGAAGCAAAGAAAAGACGGACCTCTGAACATTGTGTGTAGCATTTGTTATATAGATTTTCTTGAAATAGTAATTTGTTGCTTTATATTTTGAATCCTCTCATGTTTTGCTGTGCACATGACAGTGCTTTTTTTTTCTTTTCCTATTTTCTATTTAAGTTTAAAATAAACAAATAAAAGTTAAAAATAAAAAAGAACTGACCAAAAAAAAGAAGAATTGAAAGTACTTCATAATGTCTAACCCTTGAAAAAAGTAGAAGGCATAGACTACCATAAACTAAAAATGAATTTACATTCTAAAATTTAAAAATGAATTCAAATAAATAAATTTTTTAAATTATGTGCATATACAATTTAGCTTTCCAACTATGTTATTAAAATATGGATAATGAAATGAAAGGCACAAATGTTCAAAGCACTAAGAAATAGGAGAAATGAAGAATAGTAAGTGTGATCTGTAAAAACAGGGCAATCATTAGCGAAAGGAAAGCTGAGAAAGGCAGTTTCAATACATTACATCATAAAAGTATCAGCACTAATAAAACTATACTCGGGAAGGGAGTAGCCAGGAATTAGGTATAATAGAAATCCTGTCTTCCCAAAATACAAAATGGAGCTTTTAGGAACTACGTTATCCTTTAGCGTGTTTTCAGATTGCTTTCATAAAGGAGTTATATATAAAAAGGAGTCTCTAGATGATCAACAAATACAAGTTATGTTTTAGTTTTCAATGAAAACTAAGCAACCTCCCCATGCCCAACACACATTTCTTTTTTATTACTATTATTATTAATAATAGATCACACCAATCAATTGAGAAGTAAATGCCTAATAAAACTGTGCTCTACACACTGAAAAATTCCACCTAAGGCCAGATCTATATAATTCAATGTGAAGTAAAAGAGCTGTTAAAAACACTGTGAATTGGAGCTATTGACTGAACAGTCTCAATTTACAATGACTCTGGCTTTTATTAAAAATCTAATTTAACAAAGAGAGAAGAGGATATTTCTTTTAATGGCATTTTAGCTTTTTTTCTACATGATCATGAAAGATGCAGGAGACATTATATCTTGTCATTTTCTTTTCCCCAACATTTTCATCCTAGAAAGGATCACAGAGATGAAGAATCAGAAGGCCAAGATCACAAAGCTAGTTGGAGTATCCAGGTCTGATTTCTAATCTAGTGTTCTTTCTCAAACGATAAAAAGTATAGTACTTTAGAGTTGACGAAACATAATTTTTAACTAAATCCAATAAGAAATGGGCCTAATGTCACATAACAGTCAGAGATAAGCTCAAATTCTCCACTACAAATCCACTGTTCTTTCTACTATATCATGTTGTTTTCAGAATATCTTTTTTAAAGTTTCAAGACAGTAAAATTTCTTCTTTAGTATGCCATTATCTATAATTTTATTTAGTTTAAATATATATATCAGACATACTAGGCTATGTATAAGTTGTTGGCTGAATCATGGAGAATAATATTAAAATGAAGAAAAATAAGCTCCTTGACTTCAAGGAAGTTATAATCTAATCCCAGATGACACAATGCAAACAAAAATATTTATTTTAATTCAACAAATAATTATTAAATTTTTATTCTGTGCCCAGAATTGTATAAAAAGAGATTGTTGATCTGAGAATTTTAAAAAATGAAATTGTTCCTGCTATTTTTTCTCAATAATATTTTATTTTTCTAAACACAAGTTAAAGATAGCTTTCTATATTTGTGTTTCAAATTCATTTTTCTCCCTTACTCCCCCCAAAGACAGCAAGCAATATGATATAGATTATACATGTATAATGCTTTTAAACACATTTCCATATTTCTCATGTTGTGCAAGAAAAATCAGACCAATATATGTGAAGAATATATGAATGTGAATATGAAGAATATATGAATAATATGAGATAAATTGAGGCTAGATTATAAAGTATACAAAATGCTAAACTTAGGAATTTGAACTTTTTTAGTGAAGAATTAGTCCACAGGAAATGGACACCATTTACAGCTATGGGCTACAGATGTATTCAAAATACCTCTATAATCCCTAACTTTTCAAGGTTCAATATATTTTAGCTAATCAAAATTACTCACATGTGACTCAAGTTCCTATCTGGCACATTCTCTGTCAACAGTTCAAACAGGAATCATAAATCAGGTAATGGGAAATAAAACTGGCTCTATAGCTAGTCAGAGAACCTAGGTTCAAATATTATTTCTTCTGTTTACAACCTGAGTAACCTTGGATAAATCAATTGGCCCAGAGTTCTCATCTGAAAAATAAGAAGACTGAACTAGGTAGATTCTTATGAGTTCTAAAACTTCAAGCCTATAATCAAATAGTAATAGAATTAATTGTGCAAGAGTAGCAAAGAAAGTAAAGGTGTGTGTTCCCAACTGGCCTATAAGTTTCAATAAGTTTTTTCCAAGGTCAGAGATAAATGTATATACTATTTGCTATTTGCTCCTTTAGCTCCCATTATGTCCCTGGTAGCTAGCGCCTGAGCTAGGCAAATTGGCTTGGAGTTTTCATAAGCTTCAAGAGAGCACTTTTATATCATGGGAGGTAGAAAGGTTACTGGTCAGTCTTTGCTTTATATTTCTATCATATTAACTAAAAATTCCTCTGCTCTCCTTTCCCTTTTATGAGAGAGAAAAAAGGAGGAAGGAAAAGAGAGAGAGAGA
>JAJPUD010006009.1:0-17963 GCA_023553655.1 Myrmecobius fasciatus | reverse complement strand
AGAGAGAGAGAGAGAGAGAGAGAGAGAGAGAGAGAGAGAGAGAGAGAAATTCAGATGTGTATCATTAATTTGCAAGACTGAGGAGTAAAGGGGATTATATGGAAATTTGATTGCTGTCCTTCATTCTTAAAGAGAACCAAAATGGCATCACTCTGTTAGAATCAAGTTACAGTATGTCCAACTGTGGTTGATGAGACCAATAGGAGCTCAAAATGCTTACCACAGGTTAGGGACAAATAGTCCCTAAGAACATTTGGGTTGCACATCTCATGTTCTGAGTCACTTCAATTCTGCTTTGCTCAAAGAGCACAGTACCTTGTCTGATGAGGGCATGCCATGCTAGGTGGTCCTGTACCAGTATCTCCCATGTCATGCAATTAATTAGGAAATAGAGGTGATTAGTAAGAAGACTACAAATTCTATAAATTTTTTAGAGAAAGGAAAACAAAAGATGGGATGGTAGCTCAAGAAGGCAAAAATATTAAGGGAAATTTAGGATAGGAAAGATCTAGTCATATTTACATGCAGGGAGAAGTATATAAGGAAAAAGGAGTGACTGACCATACAAGAGACAGAGGGGGTGACTGATGGAACAAGTTCCCAGAGGAGACAGAATGGAAAGGGATCAAGGGCACAGGTGTAGAGAGAAAAGAGTACATAATGTTCAGTATGCATTCTATCTGCAAACTCCCAGTGAGTGTTATGGTAGTAATCATCACATTGAATAGAAAATATAATCTGATAAGGTGAAAATGCCATATGTGGAGATAGGGCAAAGTAAACTTTTATTTGCATTTTAAGAGTAAGCTATCACATGCATCTGTGATGTTTTATAAAGAATCACATTCCTTTTCAATTGACAAGAATGTTGGAGCAGGAAGAAACCTTAATTATCTAAGTTAACCTCCTTTATTTTACAGATGAGTAAACCAAGGTTTAAAACAATCTGACAACCTCAAGATCCCATACATCAGAAGTGATCAATTTTTTTTGATTTCAGAATCCCTTTACATTTTTATTTGAGAACTCCCTCCTCCCTCCCTAAAAAGGAGGCATCTGGGTGGTTCAGTAGATGCAATTCTGGGTCTGAAGTCAAGAAGACCTGAGTTCAAATTTGGCCTCAGACACTTAATTAGTTGTGTGACCCTGGCCACTCATTTAACTTAATCCCCTGGAGAAGGAAATGGCAAACCAGTCCAGTATATTTCCCCCACCAAAAAATCCATGGACAGTACAGTTATGCCATTTAGAGCTTTGGGCTAAAGATGGTCCACAGAATCTCCAGGAATCAGATACAGTGAACAATTCCCTCCCCCACCAATTTTTTTTTTATTTATGTCAGTCATATCAATTGATACTTATCATATTGAAAATTAAAATTTTTGTATTATTATGAAAATAAGTTTGACACACATAGATCCCCCTGAAAGATTCTCAATGATGCTTAGGACCTTAGCCATAGATTACTACCTTGAGTTTTGAACCTAGATCATCTAAATTCAGAGACAAAAAACCTTTTTACTATCTCTTTACTATAAATATTAGGATTTATCATATGTCTACTAGTCCCTGGACTATCTTACTTCATAGAGACTCATTAATCGTCAAATATTTATTTAACTAAATTATGAAGTGCTTATTTGCATTGGGAGAGAGGGTTTGCTATATTAACTATAAGAAGATCCTCTATGTTAATGAAATCATAAATTAAAATCCTATCCCTATCCTGTGTAATAAGTATATTTATATCTCTGTATGTGTATATGTATACATGCACATATATATACATATATATACATATATATATTTGTGGTTCAGTCATTTCATTTGTGTCCCACTCTCTTGACCTCATTTGGAGTTTTCATGGCAAAGATGCAGGAATGATTTATCATTTGTTTCTACAGCTCATTTTATGGAAGAGAAAATTGAGGCAAACAGGACTAAGTGACTTACCGAGGGTCATAGAGCTAGTAAATGTGTGAAATCATATTTGAACTCAGGAAGATTATTTCAAGCCTGGCACTCTATCTACTGCACCATCTAACTGCCCCAATATGCATATAAAGGCATATCGTGTATGTATGTGTACATATGTTTACAAGTATATAAAATTATTAACTTATTCAATATTCAGAAATATGAGGATCAGCCCAGAATGATTCAGGAAGAATATAAATTAGTTACTTGACTCTAGTAAAGCTGTTTAACTTAGTGTCCTTAAGTAATCCCATGACTACATGTTACAGATGAGTTGCCAACGTGTACCAATGAAAGAGATTCCTATACTGGGAATTTCCTAGATCAATGAGATCACGGGACAAGGAAGAAAAAAATTATAAGTAAATAAATCAACAAATGTTATTAAGCATTTCAACATCGAGCTAGATGACATTGGTAGTGTTTCAGTGACATAATTTCAAAGTATGTTCTGGGGTGTCTGGAGGTCCCTCCATCTTGAGGTCAAAATTATTTTCATAATAAAACTAAGTAATTTTAATTACAGTTACCTTTTCCACATTATTAGGGTTAGAGACACAGCACTCCCATGATCTGGAAAATCTTTATTATTTTCTTGGTCCTTTCTTTATACCCGAGAAGAAGTCTAGTATTAAAAGATAAAATGTGTTGATATTATATAATACTCTATGTATATTTTATGAATTTCAAAGTTTCTAAGCTTTTTCTGTGTCATTTGCAGCTTTTGCATATTATCTACAGGTTCTGCAAAACTCTAAAACTTCCCATTTAATTTATTAGGCCAACTTGTGATAGATCAAAACCATGCTGGGGAAAGTCATTATGGGGAAGGAATAACTGTATTGATAGGTATAACTAATGTAAACAAAAGTTCTTAGGCAGGGAAGGGTATTTTCAATGATTTTTAAATTTATAAAAGCATACTGAGATCAAAAAGTTTGAGAATCACTGTTGTAGAGCATAATAACACAGTCTTCTAACATTTGTAAAATGTTAATTAGTAGAGTGGTAAATATCTCTTATCATTATTAGCATATTAACATTCTTTATTCTTAATAAATTATATTTGGAAATTTTGTTGCCATATGAATAAAAACAGCTATAATAGCTAACATCTCTGGTGCTTTAAAGTCTGAATATAGAGGATCACTTCTGGGGAAGAGGTAAGAAGAAAAAGGGACAGGCAAAAAATAAGGGAGCAATAGAAGAAAGAAGTGATGTGGAAATGACAAAGTAGAAGCAAGACAGGGATCTAGAAGGATAGCCTCACATATACCACTGTATGCAAGGATCTAGTCCAGGGACCACAAGACTATAAGTCTAATTTATAGAAGTTTTTATTCTTTCAAAAGAACTCCTATTCATGTCAAGATTTGCACTTGTTAAATGAAACAGAAAGAAAAAAAAATTTAAAAATTAAAAGAAGAAACCAACATTTAGATTTGTCAGTTCTCTCTCTGATGTAGTATTTTTTAAAGTACCAACTACATTTTATTTTCAATGCATGATTACTCACATAACTATTTATGGAAATTTGATTATGAATAGAATGAATACCTACTGAACATTACGATAGGTGTGACATCTGCCATCATAAGTCTGGATTTGGAGGATTTTGTTTTCTCCCAAGTATTTTATCTATGATTAGGAAATGCTGCCACCAGGTGAATGAATTGTGATGTTTAGGTTATGGCCTTGTGTTCCAAACAGTCGGGCTTCCTGTGGTTATGATTAGCTGAGAGACAGAGATGAACATGTGTTGCTTTTATTACTCAATTATGTTTTTAAAAAATTAGAACTCTTACAGAAAAACAAGAATGATAGTGTTAGTTCATTACTCAGAGGAATAACAAAAGATTCATTTTTCAAAGAAGAAAACAGACAATATGGGATATCCTAGGTTTGTAGGTTCTGAGGTTAAAATATGTATATTGGAGAGGGAGGGAGGGAAGGAAGAAGAATATGGAAGAGAAAAGAAATAAGATGATCTAGGGAGTCTTTCTCCATCCTTGCCATTTCAATGGACTAGATCTAGGATGAAATGAGAAAAGAGTACTAAGGCAAGAGGAGGGATGGGAGGTTTAAAACTTCTAAGCAAAAGCATTAGCCTATATTAGCATATTACTAAATTTAAAGAAATAAATAATAAACACTTTAAAGGCAGATTTAAAAAAATAACTTCAAAGTTCTAGGTGCATTACATACATTTACTCAATAGCTTTACTCAGCTTAATTTTGTCTTTCACACTGGCTTGGCTGTAACTAACTCACATTTCCAAACAGAGTTTAATTCTTCTGTGAAGGCTCAAGTCACTTCTTTCCTTAATATGGCTCATTTAGCATCAGAATTTCTAATCATCCTTTTCCCCATCAATTATCATCACAAACTAATCTATTTCCTCTACTTAGAGCTATTGGAGAAAGGTTGCCTTACTTTAGCTTTCTGCATTCTGGGATCAGTCTTCTCCAAGTCATTTAACATATAAGTTAGTCCCTCTTTAACTTCATATCACACACAAAGCAAAAAAGAAACTTAGCGTGTGTGAGCAAAAATCTGAGCCCTCCTCTGAGCAATTTTCCTCAGTCTCAGGTTTCCCTGCCATATTGTATCTGTCTTTTTGAAATTAGAGCTTTTGTTATTGCTAGTTGCAAAGCAATAATAAAATTTAAAACATTAAAGTTTTCCTATTCCCTAAGCAACCATCATATACACATTGGAGCTATAATACACTTTATCTGCTTGTAAGACACATTTAAATAGAACGAAGCATATTTTTAAACAGAAGTAAAAAGGGGTGCCATCATAATACAGAAGGAAAGAAAAAAGAAAATATTTTCCCCATCATTATTTTAGTATCTACATGAAAACATTTTCAGTGGTGGGAATTCTAGGTCAATAGACTTGTAAATGTTTTCAAAGTTTGATTATGACTTTCAGTGTTTGGGATGAAGTTCAGATGTCTGTATGTAATTTGTAATGTTTGGGGAAATGTGAGAATGTTGATGGTTATGTTTATATAGATGTATTCATACAGTGTCTTATGCTTTGAAATATATTTTACAAATATTATTTCATTTTATCCCCACAACAACCCTGGGAAATGAATGCCACTATTGTCCTAGACTTAAAGATGAAGAAACTGAGGCAGAAAGGAGTTGTGTTACTTGGCCAAGGTCACACAGCTATTAAGTATATAAGGTCCCATTTGAACTCAGGGATTCCTAACTCCACAACCAACATTCTATTTATGTGTGTGCGTGTATTATATATATATATATATATATATATATATATATATATATATATATATACATATGCACATATACATGCTATGTACATATACACACATAGACATTCCTGTGTGTATATATATATATATTTTATACAAATTATATAATATGTATATATATATACACATACACACAAACTTGTTGTTTTAATCCTTTGAGTCATATCCAACTCTTCATGACCCCTTTTTGGCTTTTATTGCAAGGATTTTTAGAGTGTTTGCCATTTCCTTCTCCAGCTTATTTTTATAATGAAGAAACTGAGCCAAATAGGGATAAGTGACTTGACTAGGGTCACACAGTTAGTAAATGTCTGAGGTCCGATTTGAATTTAGGAGGATGAGTCCTGACTTCAGACCCAGCTCTCTGTGCACTATGTTGCCACCTAGTTGCCACTTTTACAAACACACATATACATATATGTATGGAGAGATACAAAGTTTCAAATAACTATGCTGTAACTCTCAGGACAAAGCATAAGATCTTGGTAGCCTTAATTTCCTATAGTAAGCTAAGAGCCATGGAAAAAACTGGTGATCAGAGGGGTTCCCCTCTTTTTATGATCTTTTAAAGACAGGAGTTTATGGATGGCAAAGAAACATGAGGTCACCAAACATCCCCATCTTTTTCAAAGGACTCAATCTCTGGCTCAGAGAGAATTTTCTCTGAAGAGCTTCAGAGAAAAGGTATCATTTCTAGGAAAGTTTTGCAGAAAGTTATCCTAGAGTCAGGAATGGGGGATCAAAACAGAAAGATTTATTAGTAGTCCTATATGATAATGTTTGCCACCTTCCTATCCCTTCTCTCAGATAATAGATGAAAAATCCTTTTGAGCTTTCTCATAGAAAGGGGATGCCTAAGTACAAAGAAATCTTATTAACTCTGAGCTCTAAAGTAACCCCTGTAATAACTTTACACTGGAGAAGAGGGGGCTATAGAGACAGAATCCAATCACAATGAGGCGGAGTGAAAATTCTAAGCAGAGTAGTCTTTTTACCTGCTATATAGTACTTCATTTCAAGTACCTTAATTATCAGAAAAAGATGACTACTCTTTACATGCTATATTTTAATGTCCCAAATTTTTTTCATCCACATGAAATTATGGGTATTAGCAGAGAAAGAGAAAATAGAGAGGAGCTTTTATTTCCAGAAGCCCCTAAAAGGTCAAGGTGAATTTTGGATGTTTGCAGGTTATATAGTTAGCAGCCAGTAATATTTACTAGAAGTCTGAAAAGAATTCTAAGGAACCTGCCCATAAATCTCAGGGCCTGGAGTGATAATCCATTACCTGCTCAAACTACTGTGGCCATATAGAGTTGTAATTGAAAAAGATTTCATCTAAGTCATTCACTACCTGTCAATCATTTCAAAAATAAGTTTTATTGATGTCTTTTGCTCCTACTACATGGGTATTTCTGGATGTCCACTCCCATCCAAAGAAAAGAATCTAAATAACAAATTATATACATATATATATGCATACATATACATATTTAAGGAAATCCTAATGCAATGAACTCATCTGACAGCTTATACGATATTCTGCACCCATAGTTCCCATTTTTGTACCAGTTAGTCAATAAACATTTATTAAACACCTACTCTGTGCCAGGCACTGTGGAGGTGTTTCCTCAACTCTTCTCTGGGTCCACTTGGTCTTTTAAAATGACTTTATGTTTGACTTCATTTTAGTGTTCTTTTTATTGGAATTATTGTAATCATTCTGCATATTGTCCTCAGTTCTATTTGTTTCATTATGCATCATTTCATAAATAGATTCCCTTATTTCTCTGAATTCCTCATAGTCCTCATTTCTTAAAATGCTTGAATAATTATATTCAGGAATTACAATTTGTTCACTGATACCACTTCATCTTTGGACCCAAAAGCAATTGACATTAAGCTAAGCAAAGAAACTGAGGGTTTTGTATCATAGTAGAGAGACAAGAGATAGATTTGGAGTCAGAAGGTCTTCATTTAAAACCTGGCTCTTTCGTTTGCTTCTTTTATCCTCTTGAACGAGTCACTTAACCTTTGGATTTCAGTTTCCTCAACTGCAAAGGGGGAAATCAGACCAAGAAACCCTTAGCATCTTCTCAAGCTCTAAAACTATAAAATAAGTCTCCGTTCTTATTTCCAGGTCTTCAGAATGAAACAATTAGCTTTAAGGGATTGAGAAAAGGGAATTAAGGATGTGTGTATTAATTGGGCTGTATATGATGGTAATAAGTGAAATATCTAAGCAGAGATCGAATTTAGGACTATTCTAGTTTTCCACAAAACCACAGGAAAGAAAAGATAGGTTTTTATACAAATCCAGGGACTTTTAAAAGCTGCCGTGAGATAAATCAATTTCTGTCACTTGAAGTTGATTGATTAGGAAAATAGTTGTTTTTACCAGCATGAGCTTTTTTTGTATATAGTACTGACAGTCACATAAGCATTTGCTATAATAGAAACAGCTAGCGGAGGGTATGAAGTAACCCATACTAGGTCTACAAGGTCACATCTAGTTTAATGAAATAGGTAAAAAGGCAAAATGTGGATGAGGCATTTGTGAACCTTAGCCAACCCTGGAAAATTTTATCCCCTTTGTGTTCCATAGGAGGTTTTGTCCTTTTATCAAAATACATGAAATTTGACCTATGGACAATGTGGTTGCACAGTGGTTAGAGCATTGTGCCTGGAGTCTGGTTTCAAATCTGGTCTCAGACACTTAATAGCAGTGTCACTTTGAGCATGTCACTTACCTCCATTTGCCTCAATTTCCTCATTGGTAAAATAGGCTGAAGAAGGAAATGGCACACCACTCCAGTATTTTTGCCAAGAAAACCTCAAATCGAGTCACAAAGAGATGGATATGACTGGAACAGCAAGATGTATTGAAAACAGAGGAATTTTTTGATGTTTAAAATATGTGAGAATGCAAAACACCAATTTTGAAAATATGACTTTTTGATTCCTCTCCATTACTCAAGTTTTTCCAGGTTGGTAGAAGGGTCACAAGCAAAGGTGTATTGCAGTCAGATGACTCTAAAAAGCCAAATGTTAAAATGTCAGTGTAAATATTCATATCTTAGAACTCAAATTCTAAACTAGAATAGCAGTGCTTGATTTGATTTATTGTTTTGTTTTTATCTAACTTTAAGAAAGTATAAATAATACAGATAAAATGTAAATAACACAGATGAAATTTAAAAATATATCTTTTTTTCTCCTGAATAGCTAGTAATTAAATATTTACTAGTGTAAGAGTATAACACTGGTCATAAGTGTATTTGCACCTTCTTGTTTGTGGAAAAAATAGTGTGTTCCCAGGAGATGTTCAAAATAAGAAATTTGTACTATTAATGTTCTCTCCCTCCTTTCTTTCTTTCTTTCTTTCTTTCTTTCTTTCTTTCTTTCTTTCTTTCTTTCTTTCTTTCTTTCTTTCTTTCTTTCTTTCTTTCTTTCTTTCTTTCTTTCTTTCTTTCTTTCTTTCTTTCTTTCTTTCTTTCTTTCTTTCTTTTTTTTTTTTTTTTTTTGCTAAGGCAATTGGGATTAAGTGACTTGCCCAGGGTCACACAGTTAGGAAGTGTTAAGTGTCTGAGATCAAATTTGAACTCAGGTCCTCCTGACTTCAGGGCTGGTACTCTATATATTGCACCACCTAGTTTGCTCCCTTCTCTCTTTCTTTCTCTCTCCCGCCCTCACTTTTCTCTTTTTTCCCCATTCAATACTATAGAATGAGTTTTGCTAAATTAGAAGTCACACACACAGATTTAGAGATAAAGGGACTTTAGAAGAGATATAGTAAAATTATCTCATTATATAGATGAGGAAACTCTAGGGCCAGAGAAGTGAAATAATATGTTCGAAATGTGTGAGTGGCACAAGTAAGATTTGAATAAGATTTCTAAAACCTTGTATTCTCTTCCATTGTACTTCTACAAAAGAAAGGATGGGGACAAAAGGGCAGTAATGGCTAAGGGGAAAATAAAAAGGGCAGAAGAGTCTTATTTTGACACTAAGAAATGTTCTGTCTCCATTGAGGGTCATGGATCTCTGGATTTCTTCTCTACCTTAGAGACTTCTTAAAGGTATAGGGAACCTACCCTATGACTCCTTAGGAAGCCCTGGTTCAAGAGTCTTCCATCCACATTTCTGAATTCTATTGGCCTCTAAGGAAGGAAGATTGAAGGCAAAATGAAAAAGGAAAAGAAGAGAATGACAGGATAGATAGTGTAAGGAAAAAATTAACATAAACGTGGTCAGACTTCAAGATATACTGGAAGATAGAAAGGCCTGCAGTGCTGTGATCCATGAGATCACAAAGAGTCAGACACGAATAAATGACTGAACTACAACAAAATGTGCTAAATTAAGTTTACAAGAAAGGTAAAAAATAATAATAATCCCCACCATCAAAATATTCATAGTCTAATGATATAGGTAACATATAAGGTATGTATAAACAAACTACTTATAGGAAAAATTCAGGTTAGTCTTAAAGAGAAAGCACTAAGATTAAGGGATGATTGGGAAATGCTTCTTGCAGAAAGTGGGACTTTAACTGAGACTTGAAGGAAACCTTAGAAAACTGAGATGAAGCAAGGACCTACTGTAGGTATATAGCACAGCTAATGAAAATAGAGTGAAGAGGTAGACAATCTTCTGCTAGGAACATCAAGTTCACAGATCACAGAATATGTAGAGGAGTGTGAATTAGAAGACTAAAAATGTAAGAAGGAGTTAGGTTAGAAAGGGCTTTAAATTCCAGAGGATTTTGTATTTTATCCTGGAAGCAGTAGGGAGACACTGGAGTTTATTGAGTAGGGAGGCAACATGGTTAGATCTATGCTTTAGGAAGATCATGTTGGCTGTTGAGAAGATGGACTGGAACTGGAAAAAAATTTTTGGTAGACAAACCAACCAGAAGGCTATTTCAATAGTTTAGAAATGAGGTGATGAGGGCCTGCACTAGAAGGGTAGCAAAAGCAGAGGATAGAAAGAGACATATAGGAGAAATGTTAATGAAGGTAAAATTGATAGACCTTGGCAACATATTGGATATGAGTTGCGGGATGAGGATGAAAGAGAATAAGAGGTTAAAGATAATGTCTAAAGTGTGTGAGACTGAATGACTGGGAAGATAGTGATATACTTGACAGTTATGGGGAAGTTAAAAAGAGGGGAGAGTTAAGGAAGAAAGATGATGAGTTCATTTTTGAACATATTGAATTTAAGATGTCTAAAGATGCCCAGTTCAAGATATCTAATAGGCAGTTTGAGATGAAAGATTAAAATTCAGTAGAGAAATTAGGGTTGAATAAGTAGATCTGAGAATTATTGTAGAGATGAAGAATGAAACCATAAGAGCTAAATGAGATCAACAAATGAATAATATAGGAGAAGAGAAGAGGGCTCAGAATGGAGTCTTGAAAGATCTCTTAACTAGTAGGAATTATGCTATTGCTAACTACTGTGTCTATAGCCAGTACACAAGCCACTAATGACATATGTGTACAGGAAATATACATGGATACATAGGGTAAGAAAAACTCAAGTTTTCCATGGTGTAATGGAATGAAAATCTGCTTTGGAATAAGTGGACCTCAGTTCAAATTTTGATTGTCACATAATATCTGTTTGATTTTGAATAAGTCACTGGAGCTCATTGGGCCTCAATTTCCTCATCTGTGAAAATAAGGTGATTAGATGACCTTTTAACTCTAAATCAATGATTCTATGATCCCATGATCATGGGATTTAAGAAGAGATGCATTTCATATAGCAGTTTTAGGAAATAAATTCTTCCCAAGTTGGATTGAAATGGCCCCGGTAATTTTTATACTCAGGAGGGAAAAGGAAGATAGAGCATCTGTCTAGGTTAAGCAGACCCCAGATGCCTTTTGATTACAAAAAAACATGAATAAGAACTGGCAAAATTCTTCTGGTGTCAGGAACTGGACTTATGGACTCATCCGTCATTCTAATCATTTCTATCTATCTGGCCCCCATCCCCTCTGAGTAAAGAAGGGTCTAGTCTGTTCAAACTGCATCAGCACCTGCTAGAATTCTTCATAATCTTTGCTGTCAAGTTTTTTGCTTCACACAAAGTGAGCCAAGCATATTTACATTCATCAACAATACTACAAATTATCCCTTCCTCCCACTGTAACAAATCTTCCTAAATTTACCACGTTTAGATCAATGCTGCCTATTTCATGCCTCCTGGGTTTTTGAGGTACATTATGCTTCACTGGTAAAAAATAATCCAATTGTTCATTTATACTCCCATGCATCTAGTTTGTTTAGAAAATACACTCAGTGGGATAGAAATATTGGATAGAAATAGCAACTGGAGCTTTATTTTATATAAGGGGATCTGGGGATTATGAAGAATTTGTTCAAGATTTTGAAAAGTCATCTTCTTAGATAGTTAAATTTTATGCAGTAAGGAAAAGAAGATATTTTCTATTATAAAAATAATATCATACTGTCCATGCATGACATTTGTCAATTTTTCTCTTTTAGCCTGGTTAATACACTCACTGGCCCAAGGGATCAAGGTGCCCTCTTCCACTAAGTGTTCTTATCTTTAGAGTCACTTGGACTAAGTTCAGTGCTAGGAGAGCCTGTCCTCTAAAGTGAAGGATAAAGCTTTTGCCTTATTATTTCTAGCTTATTGTATCTTTAACCCAAATTATCTACATGTGATCCCTTAAAAGAAGTTTTAATTTGGCCTTTACCTAGAACCTCTCCAAAAAAGTTTACCATGGGTATTTCATGTACATAATAGAACAGGTAGAACAGCTATTATTTTCTCCAGTGCATGTAAACATGTGATTGCATCACACAGATTCTTCCAACAAAGACTCATAAGTATGTATTGAATATTTAAATATTTTGAGCATTAAATATTTAAAACATAATATAAATACTTAAAGCATGAATAAGTAACTTATAATTCCTATTATGCTCACAACATTAAACTATTATATTTTTGAATGGTCATTTTATATTTGCCTTAACTGACCAATTCACTCAAGGTCCATAGCTCCTGGCAAGCTAAGGCATGGTTTAGGTTTATTATCTAATTCATGACTACCTTCTCCTCCAAGAAGCATTAGCTAAAGGGAGGCCCTCTCAAAGGACAGCCTAAATTAACCAGGAACTTCTGGAGTGGAGGTAGCCATTATCCTTCAGAACTCCATGTCTCAGAATTAATGGTAGGTTGTCTATGTCCAAGAAAAGAAATACAGAGCAGAAAAGAAATTTATGGTCTTGAAATACAATCTATAAATCTATCATGTACAAGCTGTTGTCTTAGTTGGAAGAAGAGGGAAAAGAAGAGAATGAAGTTCCCTTTGCCTCCATTCATATAAAGTCCAAGGAAGATTCATCCAAATCTCAAGTTACACATTCGGAAGAGAATAAGAGAAGCTCTCTCTTCTTTTAAAGTTTCCCAAGTGGGAAATTTTTATTAGTCTTTAGCTATCTTTTTTGATGAGCTGTGTGACCCGACAGGCCACTTAAACTCCTTCAGCTTTAGTCTCCTCATTGATAAAATGGGAATACCAACTTCATGAGATTGTTGTAAGAATTTAATGAAATTATATGTGTGTGTATATGTATCCATATGTAGTACTTTGCAAAATTTAAAGTGCTATATAAATGTGAGCAATGATAATGATGGCCGTGGTGATGATGATACCCCCTTTTCAAATGGAAGAAGAGTAGTACATGTCTTGTGGGAAGTGGCCAGCACTATACATCTCTATGCAGTGATTCCATAAACCAATATCCAATTATGTTCTATGAGGTAGTTTCCAATCCATATCTTAAATACAACTGAAAACCCTCCCCCCAAAAAAGTTTTCCCTGAAAATCCTTGGAGGGAACAAGAGAGATGCTGGACTAAAGTCTGATTTTAAGAAAATGATTTCTAAAACTTGTTTCTCATAGGAAAAAAAGACTAACGATATTCAATAATCACTAGGGGCAATAGAGAAAGATGTAATTACTTTGACCATCTTTATTGCAAAATAGAGGTAAAAATTAAAATTTTCTAAAGTAAAAGCTTCCAATAGGGCATGAGTGGCAGCTTATACAGTGTTCTAGGGCAGTGGTCTAGTGCCATATACAAAAGATAGCTGTAGATTGGTTTTACTGGAATGTTGACTATGTGAAAGAAAATAATATAAAAGTAGTCTGAAAAGCTAGATTGAGATATTTGAGTCAAATAGGATAATGTATGTAATGTACCATGTAAATGTTAATAGTTATTTTAATGTTTATTATTTTCTAATTAGTCAAAACTCCTATTTAATACTAACTTTATCCTCAGCACTAATTTAACACTGTATGAGATAAAAAGAAATATAAGTCATGACACATGCTGTCAACAAGCTTAGCATCTAGTCAAGAAGGTCTGATTAACAAGCACTGAAGTACTTTCCAACAAGGAGCCTGTAGACTTTGGGCCTACTCCTTGCTCTACTTTATTTTTATTTTATTTTTCAAATAAGATTTTATTTTATCCCAATTGCATTTGCAAAAACAATTTCTAACATTCATTGTTTTTAAACTGTATTTATTATTTAAAACATAAAATAAGAAAAAACAAAATAGAAAAATAAAGGCAGGAAAAGAAAAAAAGTACCCTGTGCCCAGCAGAACATCAGAGAGGATTCAAAATATGTAACAATAAATTTCTATTTTAAGGAAGCATATAATAATAGAAGACATTCTATTCATAACTGTCCACCTTTTATTTGTTTCTTAAGTAGGTTTTTTTTGTTCTCTGCTGTGTACTTCTTACTTTATTCTTTTTTGCCCTTTTCTTTCCCAATCTTCACCAAGCAGGCGACAGTTAAACACAAATATATTTGTATATATATATGTGTGTGTGTATATATATACACAACTACATACATACATGTATGTATATACACACATAACCTACCTACATATATACACATGTATACAAACATAAATACATGTGTACAAACGTGCATATGCACAAAAATATATATGCATATACATCTAAGATAATATTAATATGGCTAACACATAATGTAGATTTCTCTTTTGATTAACTCTTTTTTTACCTGTTCTACTCTTCATCCTGAGAAAGTAATTTCCTTTTTCTAGACCTCTTTTTCACCATCTATGCAATAAAGAGAATATATCTTAGGTATTTTCAAATGTTAACATTTTATGATTCTGGTTCTAAAATTACACTGTTATTTAGTACTAAAATTTGTGAACCAGCTGTCAATATCCATTGAATCAATGACTTAATTGCCAAATTCCTCAACTTGCTCCTCCTCCTTTTTGAAGATGGGGCTTTCTTAGTAACTACTCTCCTTTAGATATGTGGTCTCCCTTTCAAGTCCCTCTTCCATGATAAATGAAAGAAGTGCCTCCTGCCACCTCACTGCTTACATATTTCCATGAATATATCACTCATGTGTATTAGAAATATTTGTCCTAATAGTTGTTTCCTTTCTCCCTCAAATAAATTGCAGTCTCTCTTAATGTTTGATTTCTTGAACACAAAACTAGATCTCTTACTTTGGCAGCTCTAACTTAGATTTTAGGGAAATAAACCTAATACTTTAGATTCCCTCTTAATTTTGTTATCTTGTCTTCTTGCTTTCTGGTCCCTTATATCCCTTTTGCTTTCAGTCAAAGGAGACTTTACAGTATTTGGAAGAAGAGGACATAAGGAAACAACTGTCCAACCCCAGAGACATTCATCCCCTCCAACCTCATCCCTTTAATGACAACAGCAGGAAGAAATGGCCAAATATATATTTATATATATATATATTAAATGATATAAAGGTTTAAAGAACGTTTTGGGCAATTAGAAAAGATTTAATGGAGGAGGATTTGGGCCATAAAAAGTGAAAAAAGTTTGATGGAAAGAAAAACCAAGGGAATTCCAGATGAGGACAAAAAATTGAGCCTAAGTATGAAGGTAGGAACAAATAATGAACGTTAATGAGACACAGAGGAACTTAGCCTGATGACTGGTTAGGGTAAAGATATATAATGGAAGCCAGGTGTTAGATTTGATGAAACAGGATGTAGAGAACAATGTAATGTTTTTGAATAGGGGAAGTGACATGATGAAAAGGGTAGGAAGAGATGCAGATAGGGCTAACACAGCAGGTGAAATTATGTTTCTACTTAACACAAAATAAACTGATACATGCAAGCATTTATTTAGGTTCTAAATAACAAATGAGATGATGCATTTAAAGCTTTTTGTAGTTCTCAAAATGCCATATAAATGTGAGTTATTAATGTTTTGAGAAATGGAACACTTGCCTATAAGAGTTGGTTGTTACTAGAATCAAAAGAAATTATGGCATTTTCTTTCATTATCAATAAATCCTTAAGAAAAAGATAGAAGATAAAAAGACTTGTCTGAAATAGGGAGGTGACATACTTGAACATATCTTCAGTTCTGCTGTTTTATGCTTTAAAAACCTAAATACTTTTCACTTTACAGAAGATAAAGATAGCCTAATCAAAACTTCAAGTAGTTTACAATCTACTTAAACTACCATTAACTCAAGAAAATTTCAAAATCCTAATTCTCCTATTTAGTTTTAAAGTGCTCCATTACTCACTAAAATTATGTTTTATCCCCAAAGCTTTATATATCCAGTGAATACAATGGCACAAAAGTTAGGTAACCATATTTGTAAGCAAGGCTCTTGCCTGATGTTACTGTATGACTAGCAATAGGTTTCTACATCTTTGGTTTGAACATTCTTGTTTGTAATACCTTCCCTATATCTCCAGGTATGAGGTCTGGCTAAACCTGAAAGGAATCTGCAGAGATCACTTAGAAAAGATATGTGAACATTAACCTACACACAACCCACAACTCGAGAATACATGCAGAACCAAATTAAAATAAAGTTTCTATTTGATTTTAATGTGTTTATGCATTAAGAAAAAAGAAATATATGAACCTGGGTGGTTTCTAAATGAATATATGGTCCACAAGAATTCTTATATACAGTTTAGTGGCTCTCACTTTACTAACCTAGACCAACTTCTTTTTATAAACCAGGAAATCAAGTCTCAGACAAGTTAAGTGATTTGCCCAAAGTTACATTGACAAAAAATAGAAAAGTTGCATTTTGACTTGGGAACTCTGTCTCCAAAGCTAATGCTCATTCCAATATATCATGCAGCCTCTCCACTTTAACACCAGATTTTTGCCTATAGCATTAAAGTGCAATGAATGAGGCTGGTTGAGTATTCTTCCACCTAGTAGATCTTTGAAAATAGGACAGCTGTTCAGAGCTGTGTTGAGAAGACATTTTGCCTGGACTTGATGTGATCTATGGAGATCCCTGAAAGCCCAGATGGTCCCTAAGTATGACTATAAAGTGCTAATTGGCCATGGTTATATCTCAGGCACAGCTGTTTCCACATTATTCCTCTTCCATGGGACTTAAATTCTGATGAAAGAACTGAGCAAGTCATGCACTTTCAAGCTGATCTGACTTCTTTGGGAGAAAAGAACTATATTTACATGATGCTTTTAGCTTTTCAAAATACTATCCTCACAGCAATTCTGTGAGGCAGGTGGAACCTTTGAGGTAGTTTATGACATTTTTCTTCTCATGGAAATTGCAGTAAGAACAACTCATTAACTTTAGGCTTTCCCATCAAAACCTTGAGGGAGGAAATAGAGCTCTTTGATTGTCTCTCACTAGTCTTATTTTGATATTTCTTTAAAAGTGTATTTCTAAAGTTGCTATTGATTCTTCAGTTTATCTTTCTTCTTGAGGATATAGAAGTGGCCATCAATAATACATAAAAACTGAAGGAAGGAATCTGGCTTTTCATCTAGATTCAAAATATATTTTCCTTAGAAAAGTATTTAGAATTGTTCAGTGTTGCTGCTAAAGTAGAAATTAGCCAGCTGGTTTCCACATTACTCAGAACATCTAGTTAAGTTATGAAACTTTATAGTAATGATCTCCTTCAAACATTAAAAAAACAACAATTGGCAACTTTTGTTGAAGTTATATGGAATCATTTATTAAATAAAAATGTATTAAGGACCTACTATGCACAGGTCTGCTAAGCATACAAAAAACAACTAATAAAAAGTAATCATCAATGAATGAGTTTAGATTCTTGATAATAATATACTTTATCCAAAAAATGTAATTAATATCGACACACACCAATTAATAATAATAGGAGAATGTGCCAGTCATTAATATTAATGATTAACACCCTTCACACAAGGGGCTCCTGCTCACAACTTACATAGGCCACATTCTTCTATATTGGGGAAGTCTCCCATCAAACAGAGTAGAATCAGGCTTTTTGTCTCATTCTCTCTAGTTTGATTTAGCTTGAGTCAGAGTTTCAGGGAAAAATCTTTTAATAAAGCTTAGGTATAGCCCATGTCTACTGTCTCCCATAAAAGGGAATAGCAGGGTTGCTTTTTAGAAAATACATACAGTGCATAAATAATATCATGCATAGGATAAATTTTATGGGTTTTTTTTTACCAACAAAGAAATGCTTAAAACAAATGATTTACAAGCATGCATTAGCAATACTTAAAACATGAAACAGTGACCATCACTTTTCTTAGGAGCTAAGAGCAATGTGGCAGGGTAGTTCAATAGGCATTTTACTTCTGTCCCTGACCTGTATTTCTGAACAGAT
>JAJPUD010006008.1:106223-141142 GCA_023553655.1 Myrmecobius fasciatus | reverse complement strand
CTGGTGTCCATTGCACAGGAGCTAAGTAACTGTCCTCATCCCTTAGTGTTCTCTCATATCCTTAAAGAGTTTTCTACCATTTATGTTCTTAACTAATGGCTCTGGTCCCCACCAATAATATTTCCTCAATTTTAGAGCTGCTGTCACTCAGTTCCATTTAACTGTTTAAGTCAGATTAAGTTTTACAAAGGAATATTTACCAAGAATAAATATATAAACACCCCACCCTAAGATTAAAGGCATAATTCCCTGCACACATACATTGTACCACCTCACACTCAGTTCATGGCTTAACACAGTTTCTATGTAGAACATACCCAAGTTCCATGGCCCCTACCCCTTGGGTTCTAGTGACAGAGATCATGGAAGTGGATTCTGGGTAATTGGTTATGTCCTGGAATTGTAGAACAATGAAAATCTCTTGCTGTCCCTCACTTTAACTCTCTTTTCATCTTTGTCTTTATGGCTCTGGCCTTCTCTGGAGGGAATAAAAAAAAAGGAGAGGAGTGATTTTAAAGGAGAGGAAAAAAAAATCCCTACTCCTGCTCAACCCATTGTTTTTCCCTCCCAGGGGAACACCAAGACAAAAAGGCAGCAAAAAGCAAGCTTAGATAAAATTCAAAGGACCAGTGTATTACTAATTGGGTAAGTAAACAGTCTGCAGTAAAACCTTGTTAATTTGATATCAGGATCATTCAGAATACCATGAAATTTGAAGTAACTGCTATTCCCCCGCCAGTTAGATAAGATGTCCCTATTAAAATCATTCACTTAATCCAAAGTACAGAAAAGACATAATTTGAGGTGGAAACGAGCTCCCAGGAGGGCTTTGGGTGACTAAATTGGCCAGATAACTTGAAGTAAGTGTCACAGAGCTTCTGGCAAGCTAACCTTAAAGAAAATAATGATCTGAGAACCCTCCTGATTACTTATCAACAGTTGAAGAGGGAGAGGGGACAGATTAGAAAGGAAGTCACTCTTCAAACAACTTCCCTCTGCTGATGAACAATTAGGTTACTTGACCATGTCTTTCATAAAGCTGTAGGATCATAAATTTAGTATTGGAAGAAATTGTAAAGGACAAAATTGGGGGCAAGAGACATAAAGAAGCCTTTCCAATATACTATAGGTATCAAATAGCATGGTGGAGGCAGGATTGGAATTCTATCCCCTACCTCTAAATGTAGTGTATTTTTCTTTGTACTCTTTTTCATTCTTTCAATAAGTATCTTTGAGGTGCCTTTGAGATGTACAAAAGCTGGCCTTGATATCAAGAATACCTATACTTAGCTTTTCCATTAACATAAACTTATCTGGGTGTTCAAATTAAACTCTTAGTGCTTCTAGACAACTCTCAGAAATGTTATATCCCAGTGGATATATCTATATCAGGAAAATGTTTCAGTACCTCAAGTGATGCTTATTGGATGAAACTAAAAGTCAGCATCAGTCCAATATCTTTGCCAAGAAAAGTCCCAGGTGTGCTATGGCCTATGGAGTCACAAAGAATCAGACATAAATATGGCTCTGAGATTTTGGCTTTTTTTATCCAGATTTCACTCATTTCCATGAGGCATTTTCTCCCCTTCCTCCTTTAACTTTTCAGCTTCCTTTTAAATGATGTTTTTCCTCATTTGAATATAAATTCTTGTTCATTCTGAATTTGGATTCTCAACAGTGCCTGGCAGAGGTTGAGTGTGAAATACATGCTTATTGGCTTAGTGTCACTTCATTTGATGGAAGTTTAAGAATAGGATAAGTTGAACTTCTTTTTATTCAAAGTTGATTTCTTCCACCTTAATTGTCAGACTTTCACAGTCTTTTAAAGTTGTTTAAAAGTCATCTTCGAGACCTTAATTAAAGGAGACAAGATGATAAAATGGGTATCACACCTATGCTCATACAGTCACTGATGTTTGCATGTTGAGCAGTAGCTTCCAGTGAAGCATCATTGTGCCCTGGATGGGAACATGCACGAGGCCCCTGGTATCAAAGTTAGCTTTAGTTTGACTTTGTAAAAGCAGCTGGGCTTTGTTGCGCTTGCTTAGATCCCAACAGTGATTTAGTTCTGAGGATTATATATTTGTCTCTTATGTGTCAAAAGTCTTCTCCCTGGTGACTTTACAACTCTGTTTTTGTATTTAATGTAAAAGCATGATAGCTTCACATTGATGATTGTCAGCAGTTGCTATTTATCATCTGTCAAAAGTTTGCCTCGTGGGAAGGCAGAAAATCAAATGGATTATGGCTGTTTTTTTAGTTGCTTCAAGGAATCTTACATGACACAAGGCAAAAAAATGGCAAAATGACTTCTTGACAAGTAACTTAGCATTCGGAGAAATGTGGGATTTTATGCACAGAACAGCCCTGCCAATCATTCTGACAAAGCAGCATATTTTAAAATGTTCTGTCGGTTCACTCATCTGACCTCTAGGATGCTAGACCACCTGGCATCTTCATTCCATACTTCTGCTGTTACACACTCTTTTCTGGAGAAACAATAAACACAGCCGGGTTGTTAGTAGAGCTGAAGGGTGTGAAGAGAAAGAGTTATTGGATTTTGAGTCTTTCTGTCTTTCATCTGATTGTCAGGATCTGTAGGTCAAATACTGATAACTCCTACAAAGCCAGGAAGATAAGTCTCATTGAAAAACAAATAGTAAAGTATCTTTAATAAGTGTTCATATGTTTATCTGTTCACAACTCAGTAAGTATTAGTTATGATTTGGGTCAAAGCAATGAAGTGAAAAAAATATTTATTAAATGCCTATTATATGCCAGGCTGAATTCAGATGCTTACTAGTTGTGTGATCCTGGGCTAGTCATTCAACCTCTACTTTGGAGAAGGAAATAATAATAATAAACCACTCCAATATTTTTGGCAAGAGACTTGGTGTGTTATATGGTTCAGGGGGTCACAGAGAGTCAGACACAGCTGAATGACTGAACAATATTGTATGCCAGGCATTGTGCTAGGTGCTTGGGATATGAAGCCAAAATCATCACACTGAAGGAATTTACAATCCAACAAGGGGAAATAATATGCACATTTATAGAGGTACAGAATATGGCTACAAACTAAACAAGGAGGTAATGAGAAGGGGAATTATATTAGAAGATTGGGGTGGGGGGACAATATAAGGAAAAGTGCCATAGAGAAGCCGGTATTTAACCTGAACTTTGAAGGAAAGTGGCAAGAGAATGTTGTATTCACTAATAATATTGTTTTAAGAACAAATCTGGGTGACAAAGTCCTTTTTGCTATTATAGATGCTCAAATTAACTACAACTATCTTGTTGTACAAGAAAAATCGGATCTATAAGAAACAAAAATCTGAGAAGGAAAAAATAATGCAAACAAGCATCAATAGAGAGTGTGAAAATGTGCTGTTGTGGTCCACCTCTTTGAGATAAAGGTCCAATAGAAACGCTGCTGGGTCAAAGGGTATGCACAGTTTGATAACTTTTTGAGCACAGTTCCAAGCTGCTCTCCAGAATGGTTGGATCTGTTCACAGTTTCACCAGCAATGTCCCAGTTTTCCCATGTCCCCTCCAACATTCGTAATTCGTAATTATTTTTTCTTGTCATCTTAGCCAATCTGACAGGTGTGTCGTGGTATCTCAGAGTTGTCTCAATTTGCATTTCTCTGATCAATAGTGATTTGGAGCACTTTTTCATATGACTAAAAATTATTTTATTTCTTCATCTGAAAATTGTCTGTTCATATCCTTTGACCATTTATTGATTGGAGAGTGGCTTGAATTCTTATAAATATGAGTATAAAAATTCTCTATATATTTTAGAAATGAGGCCTTTCTCAGAATCCTTAAATGTAAAGCTGATTTCCCAATTTATTCCTTCCCTCCTAATCTTGTCTGCATTAGTTTTGTTTGTACAAAATTTTTTTAACTTAATATAGGAAAAATTATCTATCGGGTGATCTATTAAGAATTCCAGTTCTTTGGACACAAATTCCTTCTTTCTCCACAGGTCAGAGAGGTAAACTATCCTATTTTCCTGTAATTTGCTTATAATATCACTCTTTATGTCTAAATCATGAATACATTTGGATCTTATCTTGGTATGTGGTGTTAGGTATGGGTCAAGCCCTAATTTCTTCCACACTAGTTTCCAAATTTCCCAGCAGTTTTTGTCAAATAGTGAGTACTTATCCCAAAAGCTGGAGTCTTTGGGTTTATCAAACACTAGATTGCTATAATTATTGCCTAATTTTTCCTGTGATCCTATCCTATTCCACTGATAAACAACTTTATTTCTTAGCCAATAGCAAATGGTTTTGATGACTGCTGCTTTATAATATAGTTTTAGATCTGGTACAGCAAGGCCATCTTCATCAGCATTTTTTTCATTAATTCCCTTGAAATTCTTGAACTTTTGTTCTTCCAGATGGACTTTGCTACTATTTTTTTCTAGATCTGTAAAATTATTTCTTGGGAGTTTCATTGATATGGCACTAAATAAGTAAATTATTTTGGGTAGTATTGTCATTTTTATTACATTAGCTTGGCCTATCCATGAGCATTTGATATTTTTCCAACTGATTAGGTCTGACTTTATTTGTATGAAAAGTGTTTTGTAGTTTAGTTTTTATAGTTCCTGACTTTTCCTTGGCAGATAGATTCCCAAATATTGTATACTATCAACAGGTATTGTGAATGGAATTTCTTTATGCTGCTGAACTTTGTTGGTGATATTTAAAAATGCTGATGATTTATGTGGCTTTATTTTGTATCCTGCAACTTTGCTAAAGTTATGCTTTTGTTTCTATTAGTTTTTTAGTTGAGTCTCTAGGGTTCTCTAAGTATACCCTCATATCACCTGCAAAGAGTGATAATTTGGTTTCCTCATTACCTACTCTAATTCCTTTAATCTCTTTTTTCTTCTCTTATTGCCAAAGCTATCATTGCTAATACAATATTGAATACTAATGGTGATAGTGGACAAACTTGTTTCACTTCTGATCTTATTGGGAATGGTTCTAGTTTGTCTCCATTATATATGATGCTTACTGATGGTTTTAAATAGATGCTACTGATCATTGTAAGGAAAAGCCCATTTATTCCTATACTCTCTAGTGTTTTTTTTAATAGGAATGGGTGTTGGATCTTATCAAATGCTTTTTCTGCATCTATTGAGATAATCATATGGTTTTTGTTAGTTTGGTTATTAATATAATTAATTATGCTGATAGTTTTCCTAATATTGAACCAGCCCTGCATCCCTGGTATAAATCCTACTTGGTCATAGTGTACTATCTTGAGGATGACTTTCTGTAATCTCATTGCTAATATCTTATTTCACATTTTTGCATCAATATTCATTAGGGAAATTGGTCTATAGTTTTCTTGCTCTGTTTTCACCCTACCTGGTTTAGCTATCAACACCATATCTGTATCATAGAAGGAATTTGGTAGTACACCTTCTTTCCCTATTATTTCAAATAGTTTATATAGTATTGGAATTAATTGTTCTTTGAATGTTTGGTAGAATTCAAATATAAATCCATCTGGCCCTGGAGATTTTTTCTTTTTTTTTTGCTGAGGCAATTGAGGTTAAGTGGCTTGCCCAGGGTCACACAGCTAGGGAATGCCAAATGTCTGAGACCAGATCCGAACTCAGGTCCTCCTGACTTCAAGGCTGGTGCTCTATCCACTGCACCATCTAGCTGCCCCGCTGGAGATTTTTTCTTAGGGAATTGATTAATAGCTTGTTCTATTTCTTTCTCTAAGATGGGGCTATTTAAATAATTTATTTCCTCTTCTGTTAACCTGGGCAATCTATATTTTTGGAGATATTCCTCCATTTCATTTAGATTATCAAATTTATTAGCATAAAGTTGGGCAAAGTAACTCCTAATTATTGCTCTAATTTCCTCTTCATTGGTGGAAAGTTTGCCCTTTTCATTTTTGAGACTAACAATTTGATTTTCCTCTTTGCTTTTTCTAATCAAATTAATTAAAGGCTTATCTATTTTGTTGCTTTTTCCATAAAACCAACTTTTAGTTTTATTTATTAATTCAATAGTTTTCTTTTTTTCAATTTTATTAATTTCCCCTTTTATTTTCAGAATTTCCAATTTGGTATTTAATTAAGAGTTTTTAATTTGTTCTTTTCCTTGCTTTTTTAATTGTAAACTCTATTCATTGATCTTCTCTTTCTCTATTTTATGTAAGTAAGCATCTAGAGATATAAAATCACCCCTTATAATTGCTTTGGCTGTATCCCACAAATTTTGGTATGTGGTCTCATTATTGTCATTCTCCTGGACGAAATTATTGATTGTGTCTATGATTTGTTCTTTCACCCTTTCATTCTTTAGAATTAGATTACTTAATTTCCAATTAACTTTTAGTTTATTTTCTCCTGGCCTTATATTGCATATGATTTTTATTGCATCATGATCTGAAAAAGATGCATTTACTATTTCTGCTTTTCTGCATTTGATTTTGAGGTTTTTTTATGCTCTAACACATGATCAATTTTTCTATATATTCCATGGACTGCTGAGAAAAAGTAAACTTCCTTCTTACTCCATTTAATTTTCTCCAAAGATCTATCGTGCCTAACTTTCCTAACATTTTGTTTACCTCCCTAACTTCTTTCTTATTTATTTTGTGGTTTGATTTATCTAATTCTGTGAGAGCAAAGTTGAGATCTCTCACTAGTATAATTTTGCTGTCTATTTCTTCTTGCATCTGTCTTAACTTCTCCTCTAGGAATTTGGATGCTATACTCTTGGTGCATATGTGTTTAGTATTGATATTCCTTCATTATCTATGGTACCCTATAGTAAAATATAGTTTCCTTCCTTATCTCTTTTACTTTATCTTATCGCTTTTACTTGATCTGAGATCAGGATTGCTACCCCTTCTTTTTTTTTTTTTTTTGCTCACCTGACACATAATAGATTCTGCTCCACCCCTTTACCTTCACTCTGTATGTATTTCTATGCTTTAGATGTGTTTCTTGTAAACAACATATTGTTGGATTCTGGCTTTTAATCTAGTTTGCTACCCACTTCCATTTTACTGGAGAGTTCATCCCGTTCACATTCACAGTTAAAATAACTAATTCTGTATTTCCTGACACCTTATTTACTCAGTCATTTTTTTTTCTCTTGGAAGTCCTCATTTTTTAAAGTGAAACTTGAGTACAGTCTTGAGGAATGGGTTAGGACTCAGTTATAGAGGATATTGAGACAGTGCATTCAAGTAGGGCATAAAAATTAGGGGGTTGTGAGACTAGGCTGACTCAAAGGTAAGATTCCTTTATGTGACTAAGAGAGTATGAGTTAGACAGGTAAGACATTCAGTGGATTATAGAGAATCTTAAATACTTCAGTAATGAATTTGAACTTGATTATGTAGGCAATGTAATAGCAATGAATTTTTCTGAGCAGTAGTATAAACTGATGAGAATAAATGCAAGTTTCTTGAGAGGAGAGGTTATTTTTATTGTTTTGTAGATATTCAATAATATTTATTTAAATGAATTGAAAATTAACCCACTGAGGAAAATGATGAATTAGAAAAAAAAAAGACATGCAGTAAGGATACTTGTCAGGAGGATGTTTCAGTTGTCTTGGACACTGGATTTAGAATTAGTAAGTCATGGATTTAAATCTTGCCTCAGATTAGCTGTGCCATCCTGGATGATCAATTTAATTTCATTGCATCTCATTTCACTTAAGGGTAAAATGGAGTAATTGGACTTGATGATCTCTATAGCCTATTCTGATTCTATGATGAAGGCGTTAGCAGACTTTTAACTTTTTTATTTTTTCCTTTTTTGATTGATATTATTGTACTAACATTGGACATAATTCTTTTATCACATTCCCCATGGAGATGGAGACCCATAACAGGAATATGCCAAAGCACATGGACAAGTGATAAATATCTCTGTGATGCTGGAGCAAATTCATTTGAAAAAGTTTTTAATACTAAAAGTATAGAATTCATCTGTTTCTAATAGCCTGTCGAAACATTTTTGCTGAATTAAATAAGAGGAAAAAAATCCAGTTCCGTGGGAAAAGGTGGTCTCTTGTGATTTCTAAAAAGTGCTGGTGAGTTCATTTTCTAAGGAACTACAGGCATTCTATATTCTAAAGCAGGGACTGCTGTAATACCTTTTACACAAAGCAAGGCCAGATTTATGAAGCAGCTGAAGAGGAGTTTAATGTGGAATAAAAAAGAGGAAATGAGAAAGACATCTTATTCAGAAAGCTAAAGAGATCTGACTGAGTCTTCAGAAGAACAGAAAAAAAAATCGGGGGATAGATTGGCGGATGAGAGTGAAGGACACAGATTTGTTCCACATCACTCACCCACCATTCCTGCCTGAAGCTCAGAACAAGCCAGGAGAAGGCCAGGGAAAAGAGCAAAAGTCAAAATAAGCTCAGAAAAAAGAGGCAGAGGAGAGATTCTTATACATTTTATTCAGCTTTTTTGTAAGACACCAAACTCTTCTTTTAATTTTTCCTTTGTGTCTTTGAGAATTGGGTGTTTAAAAAATTAAATGTGAATTCAATTCAATTCAACTAACATTTACTAAATGGCCTTCTGTGTGCATGGCATTGTGCCAAACATTAGGGATAGAAAGGGGATGGGAACTAGCCTTATGATTTTCATGTTGGCATCTCCTGTATAAGGGGACTCTACCAATGCAAATCGGGACTTTTTCTGAAGCTTTTACAATTTGCTAGAACACTGAGTGATTTGCCTAGAATAATACAACTAACTATTATATGTGGAATCAGGAAAATAAACATAACTAGTCCTGCCTTCAAAGAACTTACTCTGGATTTTTATATAATGTAATTAATGGAATGAATTGAAGGAGGGAGAAAACAGAGCAGGGAAATTAATTAGAAGGTTGCTGATAGTAGTTCAGAAGAAAAGTAAGAATTATGGAAAGAATATAATGTATGGCAGACACAAACATTAATGTTATCTTTACTCATATTTATCTATATCTATATATTTATGTCAATATCTATATCTATATGGTTAAGGGAAAATAAGAGTTAAGTGTGATCCAGAGAAATGTGGAATTTTGAAGCTAGGAGCTTTGAAGATAGAATGATTGGTTCTCTTTTATACATGTTGAAATTGAAATGACAATAATACATGGAGACAAAGATGTTCAGGAGACAGACAATTGGGTTATTTGATGCTTTTCTTGGTTTAGTCTGATTCCTTACCCTAAGTCCATTTTGGATATTGTGCTTTACCCAACATTCCAGCATATATTCCCTGTATTGTATCAAACTTCACCATTAAATATTTTTGTGGGTAAATAATAGGAAGAACTAAAAATCAACCCAATACTTTAGTGCCACTGATGCTAAGAGTTTGCCAAGGCAAGCCAATCATTCATGAGGTATCCTATTCCATTCCATCTTCTTTAACAGATTACAACCCCTCACATCCCCACTCTTTGCCAGAGCTTCAATTTCTCCCTGTCCATGACCATGTCTATGTTTTCACTTATCCTAAAAAATGCTAATTTTTCCATCCATCACCACTAGTTATTGTCTCGTATATCTTCTCTCTTTTATGCCTAAGTTCCTCAAGAAGACTAGTTCTTTATTGCTTCCATTTCCATTCCTCTCATATCTCCTTGGTTCTTTACAGTGTGGCTTCTAACCTCATCATCCAACCATGAATTTTCCCTTCAAAGTTATCACTAATCTCTTCTTTACTTCTTCTTCATTTCTTTGCAGCCATGATACTTTCATTCTCTCTTTGATACTCTCTTCTTTGTAGATTCCCATGATCCCAATCAATTTTGGTTCTCTTGCTACTTATGCCTGATTAATTCTTTTTCAGTCTCATTTTCTGGATTTTCATTGGTCATGTCTGCAAAATGGTGGGTATACCCTAGGGATCTGCTGTGGGTCCTATTTACTTCTCTCTATATATTATTTGACTTGGTGATCTTACCAACTCCCAGAAATTTAATTATCATTTCTAAGCTGATGGATGATTCTCAAGCATCTTTATTTAGCCATAACTTCTTTGCTACTTTCTGATCTCATTTCTTCAGATTCTTTTGGAACTCCTTGAACTAGATGTTGAATAGATATCTTAAGACCAAAAGGTCCCAAACTGAATGTATTATCTTTTCGCCAATTCTCCCCAATTTTGTAATAATCCATTTTACTGTTGAGAGTACCATCATTCTCCCAGTCACCTAGGCTTGCAACATAGTTGACATGTTTTACTTTCTTTCTTTCTCACTCCCCAAATCCAATGTTTCCAAGTCCTTTTGAATTTATTTTCATAACATCTCTCATTTATTTTCCCGACACAGCTAGAACCTTCTTAGTGCAGACCCTCCTTACCTATGGCCTGGAACATTACAGTGTTCTGCACATCGGTCTCTACATCAAGTCTTTTCCCATTGAAGTTCATCTTCCATTCACTACCAAAGTTATCTTCCAAAAGTCCAATGTCTAACCAGTAGTTATTACCCCCAAATATTCCTTTATTTGGCATTTTTAACTTGGCCCACTCTTACTTTTCCTATCTTCTTATATTTCACTCCTTCAATGTACTCTGAGATTCAGTGATACTGGCTTCCTTGCTGTTCCTCAAACACAATGTTCCATCTTCTGACTTCATACATTTTCATCGACTGCTCTCCTGCTCCTCATCTTAGCATCCTGATGTTTTTCAGTTACAAGTAATTATTTCCATTATATCCTGTATATGTCTTGTTTGTATGTCTCCCCCCACTCCTAGTCGACTTTGAATAATAGTAGGGACTGTGTTTTGCATTACTTTGCATCCTCAGTGCTAAATATAATGTCTGGCTCATAAGAGGCACATTATAAATGCATATTCACTGCCTCACTGCCCAGTCCCTTGTAGCACTTCATATTCCCATCACTCTACCTACATGAAGATATTGTATAACCAGAAATAAAATATAAAGTAGTTATGTTGTTGTGAGAATGTTTTATTTGTTTAAATATTCTTTTGACTTATGAAAAAGAAGAGATTCCCAAAGTCATAGCTGAAAATTTTGGAGCCAGAAGCAAGAACACAAAATATGCTCTAAAATCAGTTTTGGAAAGGGAGTATGTGTGTGTGTGTGTGTGTGTGTGTGTGTGTGTGTGTGTTACATAGAAACACAGAGAGAGAGAGGCAAAAGAGAGACAAAGACAGAGATAGATGGAGAGACAGACAGAGACAGAAAGACAGAGAGAAAGAGAGACAGAGACAGAGATGGAGACAGACAGAGAGAGAAAGGGAGGGAGAAAGGGAGGGAGGAAGGGAGAGAGGAAGGAAGAAAGGAGAGAAAGACAGAGAAAGACATATACACACATATACACACATACACACACACACATATACACATACACACAAAGAGAAAGACAAGAAAAAGAGACCCTGAACCACATTTTGCCTCTAGGCAATCCATTTAGGACTAGGAACAAGGTGGAATTGGACAAGTAGGAATTTTCCTGGTATTTGGTTGCAAAATGAAGTATATCAGTTGGTAAATTCCTAGTTTATCCTAATTATTCTTGATAGCTTCTATCCCACTACGTAATGAAATTGCACACACAAAAAATAAATGTTATGATATTCAAAACTTCTTGATCTTTAAAAATCATTGATCCAAATTTTGTTTTCTGTATATGTTGGTGACCAGCAATATTGCCTCAGTCCACTGACAAACTTAAAGCTTTGCCAAGCCCTGGAATAATGAGACAAAAAGAAAAGTCAAGTTTTAATGGAAAGATTAGGACTATTCTGAGGAACCAGGTAGGACATTTTATGTGACAACACTAGACAATCCTGAGATAATATCAGACCATTGAATGTCTTCAGAAAAGAGAAACTACCCCAGTTGACAATAAATAGAGAGGGTGAAGAGCACTGAAGTCCAGTTTTATCTATTTCACAGTATTCTTTATCATCAGCCTTGGTATTGGATTTTGATAGTACTTGAAAATTCTTGAATTTCCATGGTATTTAATACTTGGTAGATTTATCCTCTCAATATTTCAATGGGCTTCTATTATTGAATGTTAGAAGTTCACAATACAAAATGATATGAAATATCTGTCACCTTCTAATGAGATTTAACACAATTTCAATGTAATAAAACCTTATTAATTTGAAGTTCATCTGAAATAGCAAGTTATGTAAAGTAACCACAGGATTCTCAACTGGCTAGAGAGGTTTTCTCTCCTTCACCTTGTTCATTTATTGAAATGGAGAGATAATAAGATGAAGGGGAGATGATTACCTTGAAAGTAATTCATATAATCAGCTAACCAGGATTAAGGCACTTGGCTGACTACTCCCCAAGTATTGGATCCTCACTCCCTAGTTCTTTGCATCTCAAGTATATCCATTCAAGTTTAGAGTTCACCTAACTCAACCATTAATTTTTACAGATTAAGAAACTGAGTCCTAGAGAGGTGAAATTTTTTGTCCAAGGTGACATGAATAATTAAGGAAATTATACTTTTATTACTTAAGTCTTTTGAACCTCTTTTATAATTCCATTTTAGAAACATTCTTCTGCCCTACTTTTACCTGCTTTCATACTTGAAATACATTCCTTCCTCATTTTAGCCTGTTAGAATTCCTGGCTTGTTTCAAAGCAAATTAATGGGCCACATTCCATGTGAAGCTTTTTCTGATGCCCCTAGATGCTAATCATACTCCCTTGGAAATTTTATTTATTAACAAATCAATAAAAAGCATTTATTAGGAGATTTTTATATTACAGGAAGGAATGGAAAAGCCTACGTCCAAAATTCAAACTCAAACACTTACTAGATGTATATAAATCACTTAATCACTATCTGTCTCAGTTTTCTTAACTGTAAAATAAGATTAATATTAGCACCTACCTCCCAAAGTTGATGTGAGAATCAGATGGATTAATATTTGTAAAGCATTTGGCATAGTACTTGGCACATAATTGGCACTTATATTTATTTCCTTTCTTCCAGGTATTATGCTAGACACTGAGCACACAAAAGAAAAGTGAAAACATCACAACCCGCATGGAGCTTCCATTGTAATGAATATTTACTCATATATGTTCATATTTTATTCTCCTTTACCTAGTACCATGTTTGGAACACATTAGGTGCTTATCAAATGTCTTTTGAATTAAAATGAAAGCACAATAATGAAATGAGTTTTAAACATATACAAATGTTATCCATTGTTATTGAAAACTCAATAGTTTTTAAAGGCATGCTATATATTTGCAATGCCTTCTCATTTAATCCACTCATTCAATTAGTGTTTATTTA
This sequence comes from Myrmecobius fasciatus, assembly GCA_023553655.1. Lineage (NCBI taxonomy): Eukaryota > Metazoa > Chordata > Mammalia > Dasyuromorphia > Myrmecobiidae > Myrmecobius > Myrmecobius fasciatus. Next base: position 127,835 of record JAJPUD010006008.1, on the reverse strand, counting down.
TTAAGACCCCATCATGTTCCAATGCTCCCTAGTCACTTAATGGTTATCTTTTAAGCAATTGTGAAAATCTTTCCACTCTGGAAATCTTCCTGAGTTGAATAGGAACTGAATATTTCCTCTTATTATTCTGCCCAGTATGGATCTGGAACTCTCAAAACTGCTTCCCATTATCTCCATCCCAATTATACACAAATACACAGAGACACACACATACACACAGAATCTATATCTATATACACACAGAGATATTTATATATGTATATATACACATGTATACTTATATGCACATGCGCACCCATGTTTGTGCATATACACAAAATAAGGATCAGGCTGCTTGTGGACCTGCTAAGAAGAGTTAGTGACATTTAAAGAATCAATCACTCTGTCTATTCCTGTGCCATCCTGTCTGGTAAGTGACATTGTCTGTATTTTATAAGAGAGGAAACTGAGAATGAAAGAGGTTAAATTGCTTGTTCAGGATCACAAATCAAGTCAGTGACAGAGTTAAGCAGATGGTACAGGTTTGCTGCCTCTGGCCCATTTTGATCATGACTACAGATTTTACTGCAAACATTATTTGTAGGTCTGTTCATATCTCTATGATTGTCTCCTGGCACAACTTTAAAAAGTTTCATGTGACCATATTAGTGACAATATACACAACATGTGAAGCTAGGAATTCCTCTCCACTCAATATTATGGAAACCTGTGAGGCAGTAGTGACGGCTCCCTGAGATCTGCATGATGTGAAGAATCACTATGATCATTTGGAGCTAACTTTACTTCCATTTTTAAAAGAGGTTGAAGAAAAGCTGGAGATGAAAAAATCAATTAGTAAATCAATGAGTGAATTAAAAATTGTGAAAAAATTAAAATTATGATTATGTTTATTAGGTATCAGATAATGGTAAATGTGAGAAACATAGCTACAAGAGAGGGACAGTACCTGATCTCAAAGATTTTGCATTCTATTAGAAGGAAATAATATATGTAAAGCACTAGTAGTCGAGAAATGAAGGTTTGTCCTGGGAAACATAGGATTAGTAATTTATCTACAGTATAGTCAATTGATTTGCCTTTTCCAGCCAGAGCAACAGGAGAAGATACATTAGGAAGCATATTCAAGGTGATGAAGAAACTAGACTATTTTAACAAACAAATTAATGAATGATTGGGATAAATAAATGAATATACACACATATCCATTATTTTTCACCATTTTATTTGTTCACATTATATTGGCCAACATCAATGTCTTAACACGTTTGTCATTGGTATCTTTACACCTCTAGTCTATTGTTAAAAAGTCTGCTGTACTATAAATCTATTTGGACAAGGACTCGTAGAATGTTTGAGCTATTGGGCATAGAATAATGGCAGAGGTAAAAGACTTACACACATTATAAAATTTTGTTTGATAAAGAGAAATATTTTATTGGGGCTGTGAAATGCAAGGATTATCAGAGGCATTCTCAATTCAATTGTAAATATATTTTTAAGTCAAATCGATCATATAGTCACATATTTAGAATTGAAAGGGACATCAAGTTCAACTCCTTTCATTTTACAAAGAAGCAAACTGAGGCTCAAAAAGGTTAGTGTTTTGTCCAAGGTCACAAAGAAAGGTGGATTCTAAGAAAACATTGGAATTGGTTCACTGGCTCATTGATGGAATTTTTCTCCATCTAGAAAAATACCCGATGAAATTATGATCTCAAGCACAAACATGCAAATCTATCCCAAAAGACTTCTTCATAATGAAAAGAAAATCTTAAACAATAAACCCTTAAGGAAAGAGAGAGAGAAGAGAAGAAAATAAAAAATATATATATAGAAAAAAGGAAAGACATAAAAATTAATCCATAGGTCCTCCTTGACTCAACTTTGCAAAAGAAAAGATTTAGAACAATGATCACTGCTCCTCTGATATTGTAACTTAGAAAAGAAAAGACTTGGTAGGTAGGTAGATTGGTTGTTGTCCTTTGTTCCCAAAGAGGACCAAAATATCACTATATTAGAGTCAAGTTACAGTGTGTGCGAGCAGAACTGGCTGAACAGATCAATATGAGTTCATAATGCTCTACCACAAATTGGGAAACACTAGTCCATATGAACATTTGTGGTGGATTCTCTCAATTTGTGTATTTCATGTTTATTTTGAGCTATATCTATGAGCTACTGCTCATAGAGCACATTTTCTCTGATGAGGACACGGCATTTTGTATGGACCTGTGCCAGTGTGTTGTATACCATATAATCAATTCCAAACTTTCTAAAAGAGACTTTGGGAGTGTCCTTGTTTTGCTTTTTCTGACCATTATGTGAGTGCTTACCCTGTGGGAGTCCTTTTGATAAGTGTAAATTTGGTATTCAAGCAATATGGCCAGCACAATAGCAGAGTTTGAATCCTTGAAGTTTTTGCATTTCAATTTCCGGTGGGGGGTGGGGAGGGGAATCCCCACTTGACATGAAGAGGCCAGGTGAATAAGCAGATAAATTTTAGGCCATGTTTTCTAGCCCCTTCCTGACATCAGGAGACGAGCAGTGCAATCCATAAATGGTTGCTCGGATACCCTGGAGAGTGCTGAATTTCACTGATGCTTCCATTGAGAAGAGGATCCTATGGCACAGACTGCCAATGTGCAGGTTTGTTACTGCAGCTCCCATTGTATGTGTACCTGCTGCTTCATCACTTGCCTGTCAACACAGGGCTTTGAGACAGGTAGAAATGGCAAAATGGTATGGGTGATGTCTTTTGATTGGGTATAAATTGTATTAAAATAAAGCAGAATTGCAGGAAGTTGCCAGCCTCTTTCTATCTTCCAGAGCCATCACAGTCTAGTGGCAGTACAGAATCAAGATGACTGGTGATAGAGATATGATAGATGACCTGGACATCTTTGTTTTCTAACCAAGTGCTTCACAGCACCCACTTCAGCCTTCTTCATGATTGTTGGAACAGATTGTTCTCATCTGCCCATTCTACCGGAGACTTGGAACAGACACTCCTAACTCACCAGTCAGTATGAGACCCCTCAGTTACTCTCAAACTGGTTTAGCCAGATTGCCAAAATGGTTTCTTGGGATGTGGTTATGTACGTTACAGCTTCTTGGAGCCACCAATGAGAGTTAGATGGATCAGGTAGATACCAAAGGTGGAAAATAGCCCTGAAAATGGGTTAGGCAGCTCTCACACCAGAGAAAGTCTTCCATGAACATAGGCTAGAAGAAAAAAGGACTAAACTAAAGTCAAAGGCTGCTGATTTGGGGAGAACACCAAAGAGGGATCCGGAAAAGCTCCATCTTTCAGTATATTGCATTCCTATAGTCAGAATCATGGTGATTTCTCCAAGAAAATCAATAAAAGTTAGACTTTTATAGTGATAATGATCTTTTAAATTCATAAAAAAAAAACTTCTTCCCATTTATCAAACTATTTTCAAGAAAGAAAATGATGAATAAGTTAAACCTCATTTAATGGGGAGGGGAGAAATTTAGTGTTTTCTCTAGTGTTAATAAATACTTGTGATTTTTTTTTGGCTGAGGCAATTGGGGTTAAGTGCCCTGTCCAGCGTCATATAGCTAGGAAGTGTTAAATGTCTGAGGAACTCAGGTCTTCTTGACTTCAGGGCTGGTGCTCTATTCACTGTGACATCTAGCTGCCCCAAAATGTTTAAATGATTAAGAAAAGTTTGAAAATTCTATGTCCCTTCTCCATTCCCTTGTAGTGGATTATCTTTCATACCTAGATTATCCTTGTCTCCCATTTCTACCTCATATTATCCCTCTCTTCCTTTGTGATACAGTTCAAATCCAATCTTTAATCAAAGCCTTAATGATCCTTCCAACTTTTGATACTATATATTCCTAACCATCTTGTAATTCACTGTTTCAGTTGTACCCAACCGTCTGTGGCCCCATTTGGGTTTTTCTTGCCTAAGACACTGGAACAATTTGCCATTTTCTTCTCAAGTTCATTTTACAGACAAGAAAAACTGAGACAAGCAGAGTTAAATGATTTGCCTAAAGTTATATAAGACACTGTCTAGGGCAGATTTGAACTAAGGTCCTCTTGATTCTAGAGTTGGTGATACATCCACTGTGCCATCTAGCTGCCCTGTATTTAAAATTATTTTAGCTAAATTTACCAACCTTGTAGTTCAATGCAAATTTTTTTGTAATTATTTTCTTTATATTTATTCTGTTTATAATTGTATATTTATTTGTGCTCTTGCTTTTTAAAAGGCAAAATCATTAAGGCTAGTTATTGTTTCAATCATTGTATTTGTATCCTAGTAACTAGTATGCTGCTTAATACAGAGTAAGCCCCTTGAAACATTTGTTAGGATTGAGTGATTGACGCCAGAATTTAAAAAAAAATAGCCTGCAATTCACCGTATGAACTTTAATATTTTTGTAATACCCTGAAGATGTGATAGAAGCATAGTTCAAAAAAATAGACAACTTTCAGTCAATGGACCAGCATTTCATTGATGAATTGAGGGGAGACAGCTCTGATGCTTGCAGTAATAATACCAGACTTTGAACTTCTGTAGAATCCTTCATCTGATGAGCTCAAAGCACATTAAATGAAAAATAGAACTAAGGGGCAGTGGAATAATAATAGACAGAGTTAAAGCAGATAATCTATGGTGGTTCACACTTTCCAAAGAGGTTACAAAAAAAGCAGCTACATCATTTCTAGGTGAAGTGTTCAGATGCATTTGCACCTACAGAGAAAAAGTGACCGAGAAAACAACAAATAACATAGCTAGTGATTAATGCCTGCAGTGGAAGGACAAAAATATATTCTCCTGGAGAATCTTGGGCCTGAGTGCCTATAGAACCCTTTGGGGTGCAGCAGAAGGGTATTTAGGAGATGGGATGAGATAGGGTTTTCTATTGGCTTCAGGTTCATATTTTATATCTTCACAATTGAGTTTCAGTTTCTCACCACAGTTTTTTTGCAAGAGACTAGGATTATCCTGATAAAAACTGAAGAATGTCTGCCTGGTTTAGGAAGCAAGAAAAACAAGGAACAACAGACCTACTCCAAATCCAACTACAAAAAGAGAAGGCCTTTACAGGATCATATACTTAGAGGCAAACGGTGATTAAGAAGTCATTTTCTTCTACCCACTCATTTCACAGAGAAGGAAACAGGCCCAGCCAGGTGAAGTCACTTACCCAACATCATCCTCCAAGTAAGTGAAAGAGCTAGATTCACATAAAGGCTTGCCCACTCCAAATGTACCGTTCTTTGGGCCATGCTATGTTGCTTCAGAGAAACTCTTTGCTTCTTGAATGTCTCTTGCAAGTAAGCAAGTAATCAAGAATACAATTAAATATTTTCTAAGTGCTATGTACCTACCACTCTATAGATTTATATAGAAAGAATGAAAAAAAATACCCTCAGGGAGAATACTTTTTAACAGTGGATACTGTTAACAATGGATATATGTGTGAATACCCACAAAGAAATACACATGCATATATCCACTATATATATATATGAAAAATATATATACACACATATATATATACTATTTATATTATGAATATATATATATATGTTTTATATTTATAGATGTATATATACACACATAAAATACATATAATATACATTGCTATATATGCATATGTACATACTTGTACTAGTCTAAAATTATACATATATATATATATAGTTAGGTGTATAGATGTATATTTATATATGTGTTGGTGTATTTTACAAATATTGATACGTTTATTCCTTTCCCCTCTTTATCTCCTTATTCTCCTGTCTCAGACTTATGTGACCCTGGTAGAGTCACACTGAGGTCACTAAAGTTACATAGCTAGTAAGTTTTCTCATCTTTAAAATGGGGATAGTAATAGCACCTATCTCATAGGATCTTTGAGAGGATCAAATAATATAATATTTATAAAGCATTTTGCAAATTTGAAAGCAACATATTAATAAGAGTTATTATAGTTATTATTCTCTGCAACCCATAGACTTAGAAAACTGGCTAGATCATCGAGAACTCAGCAACTTCCAAGGTCAAACCACCCACTGGTGTCAGAAGAAAGACTTAAGCCCAGGTCATTGTGGCTCTGAGACCAGTTGTCTATCTGACACTTCAAGCAGCCTCTCAGAATCTCTAACAAAATGCCAGAGGCATCTTGTTCTTCCTTACTAAGGTTAAGAATGTAAATTAAAAAGAAATTAAAAACAAACAAACAAACAAACAGGAAGATGATTCACAGTTATTCTCATTCAAATAGACTGTTCATTTGTCTTACTGAAGTAAATTATTTCTTAGGGAAGATCTCTTTACATTGTTTGCCTTCTTTGGGGGGAGGGATTTCTCTTTAAGGCCATTTCTCCAACAGTAAAGACAAGTAAGAATCTTGTACATGCTAGCGTCTGGTCTTTGGGGCTTCCCATCATGCAGCCGTGGAGTTCCTTCCGTGGAGGGTCCCAGAAGCAGCTGACACTGTCTGATTAATTTCATGGTGGCAGGCGCAGAGCTGTCACCTAATTCATCAATGTTTTAAGGGACATGGGGCAGTGTTCTCCATTGCTGATTAAAGCTGTTGGGGAAAATGGTAATGATAAAATGCCTGGAATCTATTCTTTGTTGATTTGACACCCTATTCTGCAAGGAATTGTCATGCTCCATAGGAGGATAGATACTTAGGGGAAAGAAAGGGAAAATTTCACCCTAATTCTCCCCTATCCTATTTCTGGAAAAATCAATGAGAGAAGCTTCCAGACACTGGGACTGAAATGTTTAGCTTTCTTGTGTGGTATAGTAGGAAATCTACCTGTGGCTACAAGAAGCTGTAGCATGTGCAGCAGCCATATACCAGTAAAATTATCTTGGTAGAGGGGCTCAGCCAGGCTGGGGGTAACCAACAGTCCTCAAACCTGTCTGTGAATTAGGGAGATGTCTATTGTATGGAAATTTCCCCCTATGGAATGGGCAGATGAGAACAACTTGTTCCAGTGGTCGTGAAAGGTGACAGAGACAGGTGTTATGGACTAGTTGGACTTCAAACATGTCAAGGCCATCCATTGCATCCTAAGCCATCACTGGACTTTGTTCTTACCACTGGACTTCCATGCCCTAGAGAGAGAGTAAGACTGATGACTTTGTGCAACTCTTCCTCACTTCAATCCAATTCACAGACAAGCCAAGGCATCACCCACTGTCATTGGTCCTCTTCCAAAATGAACAATGAAGAACACAGTAGAGAAAATACTAGCTTTGGAACAAGAGAACCTGCTTTCAAATCCCAACTCTCTCTTGTACTATTTGTGTGAGTTGAGGCAAATCACTAGCCTCATTTGTGAAATGGGAGAGGGGATTTAGACTTAATGATTGCTGAGTTCCCTTCCAGTTCTAGAGCTATGATCTTAAATGTTCTATTTAATTTGCAATGATTCACCTTTGACAGAACAAGCATTCCTTTCTACTTTCCTCTACACCTGTGATTTTCATGAGGAATGATGGAGGATATGTGGTAATTCTTGAGGGAAAGGGAGAGATAAGTAAGGACATGTTAGGGGACCTGCCACAAAGGTTGTGACTGCACAAACAACTGTATTGAAATGCATCTTCTCCTCCTGGAGGAATACATGTGGAGAAAAGTTTTGACATTTATAGGAGACATTTTTAAGTTAAGTAAAAGGGTGCCTGGCTGACTTGTTTATATGACTGGCCCTGTATGCTTGCAGTTTGCATTAACCAAGGACAATTGATGGTTAAAATACTGTGTGTGTATGTGTGTGTGTGTTTACAATTGATCCAGCTGACAAAAAAAAGAAAGAAAGAAAAAGAAAAAAGAAAAAAAATAATTCCAAGTAGGAGAAATCTAGAATTTTGTAGATCTAGAACTAAGTTTGGGACAGATAGATAGAAGAGTGGATAGAGTGCCAAGCTTGGAGTGGAGAAAGCTCAACTTTTTGAATTCCAATCTGGCTTCAGACATTTACTAGTTGTGTGACCCTGGGCATGCCACTTAACCCTGTTTACCTCAGTTTCCTCTTCTGTAAAATAAGATGGAGAAGGAAATAGCAAACTACTCCAGTATCTTCACCAAAAAATGAGTCAATTGGGATCATGAAAAGTCAAACACTATTGAAAAATGACACAATAACAACAAAGAACTAGATTTAAAGCAACAATATGGAGAAGCCTGTAGGTCCTTCTTAGAATACTATTTTAAATGAATAAAATATATAAGATTGGAAAGAATAAATTATATTGAAATATAATTATAAAATGTTTTTTAAGTTCATAGACTTTATATTAATAAATCCAAATTAATATGATTACCTCATTTTATAAATGAAGAAAGTAAGGTCTTGAAAGATAAGGAAATGAGGTCCAAAGTCACATAGATGAAAAATGGAAGATCTTGGATTAACCTGTGACTCCAAATTCAGTATCCTTTTAACTGCCTCAGGTTGTCTGAATAGATGATTTTGCAAGTAAATCTAAACCCACTCCATTGAAAGAACAGACATTTAGGTACTTAACCATTCCCATGATTCTAGTTCTCCATCATTTCTCACAACTGTTTTCCTTCTGCTTTATCTACAGTCTCCTTGGTTTAGGCTCTTGCCTTGACTAAACTATAATAATATCATCTCAACTGTTATTCTTCATTCTATTAAAGACATAAGATCTGGTCAAAGCCAGCAGAAATTTACTTCAGAAACATCTGAATTTAGAAGTTGCACAATTGGTGCTCTTAGTTATGGTGGAGAATAGCTAAGGGTTCTCTGTTAAGAAGGAAGATTCAAGTGGGGTAATATTGACAGCTAATACTGCAGGCTATACTGGTAAAACTCCTTTGTCCACCATTGACCCTTCCCTAGGATTTAGGGAAAGATTACTTTGGGCATCCCCTTATCCTCAGAAAGAGGGAGAGAAAGACATTCCTCTAGGATTCTGCCATTAATTAGTTATGTAATTTCAGACAGATTGTATAACCTTTTTGACAATCAGTTTTCTCACCTGCAAAAGGAGAAACTAATAGTTGATCTCTGAGCTTCTTTCCAGCTTTAAAAATCCATCTATTATTATTTACAACCTGGATGCTTTTGTGGCTTTGATATACAAGGAAAGTCTAAGATATTTTTATTATGATATTTCACATGACACTTTCTATGAACTGGAACTCTTGTAATTATTAAGGTGGGAAGGGGACTTGAGTAGCAAACTTTTTGTTTTTCCCTTTTCCCATTGTTCTGTTTTGGTGCTAGTTTCTAAAATAAAAGCTTTGAAAACATATTTATGCATTTTTAAATCTATTCTGTTGGGAAATGATGATTTCACAGGGAAACCAATAGGAGTAGCTACATTTTGTATTTTTCATGAGATCATATAATCTGAGACCTAAAGCCGGAAGGAATCTCAAAGGCCATTTAGTTCAACTCCCTCATTTTAGAGAGGAGCAAACAGAAATCTAGGAAGTTAAATTTCCTGTACAGGTTTACCTGGGAAGCAAAGGTTACAGGTAGTGTTCATATCCAGGTGCTCTATTTCTAGTCAGGGCTCTATCTAATGTACTAATTGTCTTTGAGGTATTCTCTCAAGAAAATAGTGGATTTCAAAATCAGGGAATAACTTACACATTTCAGGGGGAAAAATAAACTATCACTGGACACATTATCTGCAAGAAAAGAAACCAGGAGGGAAACTAACTATGAAAAAGTGAAAATTTGAATTGTCACTGCTTAGTGGAATAACAACAGCATGAGAATAGGAGCATTGAACTTTGATTCAAAAGGTCAAGGTTCAATTCTGATGCCCAATATAATGTCATTTGATCCTCAGAATAAACCTGAGAAGTAGGTATTATTATTATCCCCCTTTTACAGATGAGTAAACTGAAGCAAACAGATTAGGGATTTAATCCAAAATCATGCAGATAGTAACTATCTGAGGTTAAATTTGAGATCAGGTCTTCCTGATTTGTTATTCTGTCCTTTGTGCTCCCTGGCTCCTATATTTAACTTTTAAAGCCCTTCACAATTTCACTACAACTGATATTTTAGTTCCATTTTTTTATTATTTTCCTGAACTTTATATTTTAGCTAAATCCATCATTTTGCTGTTCCTTACACTCAACATTTCATTTTCCATTTCATTGTCTCTTCAATGTCTCCCCTGATTTCTAGAGCATGCTCTCTATTTATTGTTGAATCATGGAATCCCTTACTCCTTCAAAAAATTTTCTGTATAAAGCCTTTCCTGGTCCTCTTCCCCAATTCCCAATGTCCTCTTTACCTAAGCTACTTTGTACTTACTTGTTCCTTATATTGGACATTTACATGTTCTCTCTTAATAGACTTTAAGCAACTTGACAACAGGACATTTTTTCCTCCAGGACTTAACACAGAGTTTGACCCCTTGTAAGTACTCCCTAAATTTTTATTGGCTGATAGTCTCTCCAATGTATCATGGCACACAGAACTCAAAATACAGAATCAAAGAACCTAAGTTCAACTTCCAATTTATCACTGTGGAAACTTAGTTCAATCAATCTCTCTAAGCCTCAGTTTCCTCATCTGTAAAATAAAAGAGTGGAAATATAGGCTCCTCTGACTCTAGATCTAGGATCTGATGGACTAATGATTGACTTGAGTTACAATGGATTTCCCCAAGTTCCATAGCAACTCTATAAAATCCCAAGTGTCCATTTCTCACAGGACCTTTTCAAAAGAGCAAAGCAAGTATCCTCCAGCCCCTTCCAGGAAATAAAAGCAGAGTTTTAAAATGCCAAATGACCTTCCAGGGGCTGCTCCTTTTTGCCTTTGTGCAGCATTATAATGTTCCTCTGAGGGGAAAGGAGGTTGTGAAGCCAGACCCATTAGGCAGTTCTGCCCTGCCTGAGCACTGTCACCTGCAGAGAGAAGCGGGGAAATGGAGCCGGCTGATAATGTACCAGGATGCCTTCGAGTAGCTGCACACTGTGCAAGGGCCAGGAGAGGTTGTGCTTGCCTTGGAACAGACCTCCCCAGAGCTCTCAAGTTTCAACTTCTGTAATCAAAGATGAATGCCTAAGGATTAAAAAAATAATAATAATGGTATGCAGTGCTGCACCTGCATTCTGATGCCATGGAAGACTTTGTAGTTTGGGGAGAAGGGATTACTGACAGCAGGGGGGATGAGAGGTACTTGTGTCCAAAGCATTTGGTACTTGTGGGGAACACACAAAGTGACATGTCTGCCATGACTTCCTGTTGATGTCGCCTCTCTCCAGGGAAGCGCATACATTGATTCGCCCTTCTGAGAATAGAATCCAGGATCCAGTAAATGCAGGGAGAGAGAGAAGAGAATCTGCATAATGTCAATGGCTTTTCCAGTAACATCTTGGGAAGGCAAGGTAGCTGTTAAACAGTCAGTGGTTGTTATGGATGTCAGACTACTTAGGGAAAGCAAGACTGGGGCTTGTCCAACTTAGGTCCCTGGGCAATGCCTCCTAGGGTTTCCTGAGTGTTTGTAAAACCAAGTTCAGAGAGTGACCTGCTTCTTCCGGAGGTTAAATAAACTCACTATATCTTCTCTCTTGTTACTTCTCTTCATTTGCTTTTCTTTAGGTTTCAGATTGACATTCTGGATTGCTGATTTGTTCTTGAGAGTTCACACTTCCTGCTTTAGAGAATGTTAACCAGTTGAGTTGGTTGAATTGCTAATGAATGAGAATCACTGGGGAATTAAGTGGGGGAATAAGGGATATTTAGCTTGGAGATGAGAAGGATCTGAGGCAGGGAAGAAAATCATGATAGCTGTTTTCAAACAGTTGAAGGGCTCTCTTTTGAAAGAGGAATTATATCTGTTTTGTTCAGTTGTACAGGGCAGAATTAGAAGCAATGGGTAGAAATTGAAAGAGTGCTGAACAGAAGGGGTAACTTTCAAACAAACTTTCAGTAGTGGTGAGTTCCCCTTCTTTTGAGTCCTTCAAGCAAAAGTTGGGTAACCATCATGAGGTATGTTGTAGAGAGTATCATTATTCGAGTATTAGAGTAAACTTGATGTCCAATGGTAACTCATTTAGGTACCAGAATGCATGGTTCTTTCTGAAAATATGCAGTGTTTACAATGTCTAATGTCAATATAAGTCCATTTAGACAGGAAACCCTCTTTCACACTCCTGCTTACATGTTTGGTTCCTTTCTTTTTTTTTCTTTTTTTTTTTTAAGCTTTTTATTTGTATAACATATGTATGGGTAGTTCCCCGACCTTGATCTTTACAAAGCTTTCCAATACAAATTTTACCCGCAGTCCCCTCCCCTCCCCTAGATGGCAGGACGTCCACTACATGTTAATAATGTTGAAATGCTTGAGAAGTTATGCAAGAAAAATCCTATCTACAAGGAAAAAAAAAGAATCAGAGAAAGGCAACACAATGCAAGCAAATGTCAATAGAGATCATGAAAATGTTACGTTGTGGTCCATATTTCATGTCCCTCTTTCTGGGTGTATATGGTTTTCTTCAGTGAACAACTGGAACTGGTTTGAGACAATTCTTTATTGCAGAGAGCCATGTCCATCAGAATTGATCATCATGTAATACTGTTGTTGCTGTGCATGATGATCTCCTGGTTCTGCTCGTTTCACTCAGCATCAGTTCATGCAAGTCTCTCCAGGCCTCTCTGAAATCGTCCTGCTGGTCGTTTCTTACAGAACAATAATATTCCATAACATTCATATACCATAATTTATTCAGCCACTCTCCAATTGATGGGCATCCCTTCAGTTTCCAGTTTCTAGCCACTACAAAAAGGGCTGCCACAAACATTCTTGCACATGTGGGTCCCTTTCCCTCCTCTAAGATCTCTTTGGGATATAGGCCCAGTAGAAACACTGCTGGGTCAAAGGGTATGCACAGTTTGACAACTTTTTGAGCATAGCTCCAAATTGCTCTCCAGAATGGTTGGATCCGTTCACAGTGCCACCAACAATGTATTAGTGTCCCAGCCCTCCCACATACCCTCCAACATTCATCGTTATCTTTTCCTGTCATTTTAGCCAATCTGACAGGTGTGTAGTGGTATCTCAGAGTTGTCTTAATTTGCATTTCTCTGATCAATAGTGATTTGGAGCAACTTTTCATATGACTAGAGATGGTTTTAATTTCATCATCTGAAAATTGTCTGTTCATATCCCTTGACCACTTATCTATTGAAGAGTGGCTTGAATTCTTATATATATGAGACAATTCTCTATATATTTTAGAAATGAGGCCTTTATCAGAACCATTAAATGTAAAGATGATTTCCCAATTAGATGCTTCCCTCCTTTCTTTCAATTAATTTCTCACCATCAAACCAAATAGGAGGAAAATGCTTTCAAGTAAATAGACCAAGACTTAAATGATCTGAATTTTGTCCTAATGGAATGGTGAGATAGTGGTTCATCTGAAACAAACCTGAAAGTCTTGGTTAATGGCAAGCTCAAGATAATTTTATAGTAATGGTAATCAAGAAAACAAATGTTACCTTGTCAGTACCAGTTCCACAGGAATATTATTGGTGATCATGTTGTTTTCCATTTGCAAATTTTGGGCATGAAATTTCTGAGCTAAAGAATGTGTGGAAGAGGGCAACCAAAATGATGAAGTATCTTGAGCTTATAGCATGTGACCACCTGTTAAAGGAATATTTACTCCGAGAAGATTCTATGATTGTATATGTGTGTTTAAGGGAGGGTGGTACATTAAAGCTTCCATATAGTAGAGGAAATTGACCTTTTATGTCTTACCTAGAAGACAAAAATAGGGGTAAAGGATGGAAATTGTAAAGAGGCAGATTTAGTTTCAAGAAAAGACTTCTTAATAATCTGGGGCATGCATGGAAAAGGAGAATGGGTTGTATGAGGAGGGAAATAGTGGGTTTCCCCTCTCTAGAATTTTTTAAACAAAAGCTGGATGAACACTTGTTTATTTTAAATGTCAGATGTGAATTACAATTCAGAGTTTCTGTAGCCGCTTTTAATTCTAAGATTCTGTGACTGAAAAATGGGGAAGAATTTGAGAGAGAATATCCTTCAAAATTCAACTTTCACACCTCATACAATGAATTGAACATGGTAGATGCTTAATAACTATGTTGTTGGATTGAGTTTTGTGACTCTGAAAATAGATCTATGTTAATATTGTTTCAGATGTTCACAACCAGGAGGGATTCATAGTCAGGACATTTTTGTCATGCTTAACTTTCAGACCATCATAATTCTGGAAGTACAAGGTACAGCACAATCAGTCTATATCTTCTGTGTCCAAAAACTGGACCAATTTTTAAAAGTAAAATGTTTAGAGATTTGCCATAAGAGTAATTGGGAGTTCATCATCAAAGAAGATGAGATTGATATGTAAATTTTAAAGCACATTCAGAAAGTTGTGAATCAAATCTCATTCACAAAAATTCTATCTGCAAGAGATAATTTAAATGAATTCAATATGAGTAAATAAATTATTCAAGGGATATTTATGATTTTCAAATTTTATGAACACATTCCCACTACCAATCTTACTGTACTGAGTATAATTTAGTTCTTCAATCTTAAAAGAAGCTAATTTTATGTTCTGCTTCTATGTTAACAGCCTAGGGTCTATTACAATGCATTCAGGTTGATTATAAATTATTTTTTAAATCATATTATTTGTGGACAAGATATTAACATAAATAGGAAATATCAAAAAGGTAATACAGAATTATAATGAGAGCTATACATTCAATGCTTCTTAGATTTTCATTCCTACATCTACAAATATTTATCAAGCATTTCTATGTGCAGGGTACATCATATGGGTTTTGTGGGACATATAGGTATTGTGAAAGTATTTTATTGTGATAAGTAATCAGCCCAGTCTTTAGGGAGTCTTCTTATTGTTTGTCTTTTGTTCTCAAAGAAGACCAATTCCATGACATGCAAATGAATTGGATTTAAGTGAAGGAAGACTGTGCAAAGTCACCAGCATTACTTTCTCCTCCCAAGTCATCTGGGTCCATTGCCAGGATATAGATCAGGAAGACTAAAGATGGTCCAGGATGCACTGGGAGACTTTGATCTTTTGGAAGTCTTAACAGGTCTCAGTTTGACTGAGGCAAACATCCATTCAGTGACAAAGGCTAAGTAAGAATGGAGGCAAAGGATAACCTCTTTTAAGAGGAATTTCAAATATTAAAGAATGCTAAGTGTAATGCTGATCTGGGCTTAATCTACTGGACTATAACTTTCACTACCATGTTACAAATTGTATGAGGGAAAACATCATTTCTTAAATATATATTTTATTTTTTATTCCCCCAGTAACTAGCATAGTGCTGTTTACATAGGAGTGACTTTGTAAATGATTTTTTCCTGGAATTTATTCTAATGCAATTTGTGATTGATTCCAAAAAATCCTCTCTATTCAGCAATCTCTTTTCTCCCTTTAGTTATTTTATTAATGTTAACCAAACATAAATGGTGTTAAGGTTGTGGGATAATATTCTTTACGAATTTTAAAACCATTATGACCACTTTTCTATATAGATATAATGTAAGTCTCTTGTGATTGTAACCTTTTTTTACTTAAACAATCTATTTAGTATGGGACTGTGGAATCTGAAGCAAATACTTCAGAAGGAAAGCTGTTAAAAAACCTAGGATCTAGCTATTGAGTCACTGAACAACCCCTTTCTTAAAGTTTTTCTAAAATGTAAGGTAGACAAAATAAGTCTTATGTGCAGATGACATGATAATATAAATTGAAAACGACAGAGAATCAGGGGTGGAAAAACTTACTGGAATGATTAATAACTTCTGGAAAGTGGCAAAATACAACAGAAATACACACACATGCACACAATTCATTAGCATTTCTACCTGGTATTATCAGAAAATAGTGAGAAATGGCAATAGTATAAATCCAGTTAAAAATAATCAAACTGTGCATAAAAGTGTCTGGAAGCTACTACAACACACAATATTTAACAAAATACAACTACAAAATAATCTTTGCAAAAATAAAGGAGCAAAATAATTGAAGAGATTCACCATTCATAGTTGGGCTGGGTCATTATTCAAATATAATAAGTAATTTGATGTATAAATTTCATTTCAATTGAGTTGATATAATTAATAAAGGGATATATTTTAGAAATATATCTAAGAACAAAAAAAATCATTTGGAAAAAACAAAATGTCAGTCAAATTAGAGATAAGAATCAGAAGAGAAAAGTAACAATTTTGTTTATATAAAATTTAAAAGTTTTGTAAAAATAAAGCTGATATTGTTAAATGTAGAAAGGGCTAAATCCTTGTAGATAATTCAGCTGATAAAAGTTTTATATCTGAGATAGATAAGAAACAAATCCAAATTAATATGATTAATGAATAAATAGTTCAAGGGTATTAATAGACAGTTTTCAAAGAACATATCCAAGTTATCCATAACCATGCAAACAAATATTCCAAATCACTAATAGAGAAATCGTTAAATAACTTAGAGGTTCTACTTCACATTAGAAATATTGACAAAGGTAACAAAAGAAAAAAATGAAACAGAGCCATGGAAATACAAGCATATTAATGTTCCCTTAGGGGAGCTATGAATTGGTTCAACCATCCTAAAAATGATTTGGAACCATGTCTCAAATATTACTAAGCTGTACATGCCTAGGAATATCTAACCTGATGCACTCAAAGAGATCAAAGAAAAAAAGAAAAAGAATGATGTACACACACCCACACACATACAAACACACTAGCATTTCTTTCCATAGTATTAAAAATTGGTAACAAAGGGGGGTGCCCACATATTTAATCTATAGCATTATAGATGTCTTGGGGAGGTGGGAAGTGAAAGAGGGAGGGAGAAAAATCTGGGACGTAGAGTTTTTCCAAATTAATGTTGAAAATTATCTTTGCATGTATTTAAAAAAAATACCAAGATAAAAAAATAGTAGATGCTTAGCACTTTATCTTGAACATTGTGATTAATAAAATTGCGTTGGAAAACAACAACAACAACAACAACAACAAATAAACAAAGGGAATACCTACTACTGCTGGTGTGGTACACTGGCCAAAATGTCAGGAAGACCTGAGTTCAAATCCCACCTCTGACACTTAGTGTCTATGGAATCCTGGGTGACTCAACCTCTGTTTTTAGTTTCCTCGTCTAAAATAGGGATCACTATAGCACCTGCCTTACAGGGGTATTGTGAGAATCAAGTAAGATATTTGTAAAAGCACTTAATACAGTCCATGTCTAGATAGATAGATAGATAAGTACTATCTAATGCTTAATTTCCTGGAGAAATATTGAGGAATTGAGAAATAACTATTGAGGAATAACTAAACAAATTATGGGATATAAATGGAATTGATATTATTGTTTCATAAACATCAATGAAATGGGGAATTTCAGCAAAAGAAAAATTCTCTATGAACTGATGCAGAATGGAATAAAAAGAACTAAGAGAAAAATTATGCAAAAGAAAGAAGAATATAAATAAAGCCACTTTGAAAGGCTTTAGAACTCTGGTCAGTGCAGTGATCAGTAATGATTTCATGGGATTGAAGATGAAGAAGGCTATACCCCTTGTCAGAAAGATGATGGATTTAAAATTAATTTTGAGACATAAAATTTTGGAAATAGCTAATATGAAAATCTGTTTCTCTTCTTTCTCTGCCTGTCTCCTTTCTTCCTTCCTTCCTTCTTTCTCTCCTTTCTTCTCTCTCTCTCTCTCTCACATATGTCTCTAAATCCTTCATTTGGATGAATTCTAAGGGAGAGATAACACTTGGTAAAATAAAAAAGGAAGAATACTCAGGACTTACATATTGAAATGGATCTTTTATCTCATTCATTTTGGAATTACTGTCAAGGATATACATCACAATCCATCCATTACTTCTAATGCTTCATTTTTTTCATTCATATCTTCCCCAAAGTTTCCCAGAGAGGATCCAACCAATCTGCTCAAGGAATTTCTTGAGTTCCCCTAACAACATGAAGGTAACAAAAGAGCACTATGAGTGTCCACCTGCCATCTCTCACTCTCATCATAGGACCATCCTAAGTTTTGTTTCCATCATACACCTTGTTAATGATATTCTTTTCTCCTCTTCCTTGAAATGCTTCATTGTTCCAGCCTATTTACTGTCTTTCCTATTCTTTGTGTTGTACTCATTTTTAATTCTTCAGAGACCATAGTATTTTAATGTCTTATTGTTATACAATAGCACCACTAGAATTTTTATATTAAACATAGTACTTTGTTTCCATGGGAAATTTGGGACTCATTAAAAGGGCTTTACCATATGATGAAAGCACTCTAACTCACTATCTTTTTCCAGTTCAACAATGGGTTCAATTTGTTTTCCACCTGTATTCTCTCTCTATTCCCAATTAGCATACTGATGTTTGAGTTCTATGGATTTTCCATCCAAATTCAAGTCATATTTTGGGTGATAAACATTCATCATCTACTCAGTCTTTGTAGATGATCATGTTTTCAAACAATTCTGAGGGTTACAATTCTCTGAGGCTCTGAAAGGATACAGAGCTTATTGAAACTATCACAATGTGGTCCCCAAAACAGGAGCATTTGGAGTGAGGCATGCTTTTCACTGAATCCCCTCCAAAATAATGGGGAATGACTTTGCTGAACATGCATCTCCCTTTTTCATGCCATGACTAATGTTTATTTTCTTAGAGTTGTTTAACAATGTTTATTTCTGTTGTTTTATTGAATGAGTTTGACTTATGAATAGATGATATTATGTTTGAAAAAAGATTACAAGCCTCTGTTTTACTCTACCAAATCATTTTCTCCATAATGAATAAACAGGTATAATGAGATCTTATAATTGCATCTTTCACTTAATTGTGAAATGATGTAGTTGTATCCCACTGTTTAATAGTACTTCCAAAATACTGTATCTTTCTTACTAATAGTCATTTTTTGGGGGGGGGATGCTGAATACATTTAGATATGACTCATGAAAATTTTAAATAGTTTAGAAATAAGATATGTCATATTTTTTCTCTGTCCTTATAAAAAAAAACTTTTAATGTTTTCTTTTGGACTTTTCCTTCTCCCTTTACTCCCACTTCAAATATCTGATGTTTTCTACTCTTTCAGATATGCACCTATTAATACCTCTGTTCCATTATAATTATGTTTCTTAATGCAGCTGGATACAATAGTATAAAATGTAGGTAATAGAGTCAGGAAAACCTGAGTTTAAATCCAACTTTAGGTATTTATTTTTGAAGTTTTTCTAGTCAAGTCACATAATCTCTCTTTTCCTCAGTTACCTCAAGTATAAAATGGGGATAATATGAACACCTACCACGTAAGGTTGTTGTGAGGATCTAATAAGATAATATTTGTAAAATACTTAGTATAGTACCTTGCACATAAGTGATGCAACATATACATTTTTGCGATCCCCTTTCACCTTTTTCCAGTAGAAATCTCCTTTATATATATATTGGTTCTATTTGACTATTTGTTCTGCCTTTGTCCTATGCAGTTATATTTCTACTTGTCTTATAAGCATATTTAGGATTAGCGTGGTCTTATAAAAGTTTGATTTTATTTTACTTGATAATGAAGACATTTTGCTAGGATAATCTATAAAGAATCCCTGACATCTTTGAAGACTCTACTTCTTTTGCACTTTCCATTTTCAGGCTTAAATATATTTGGGATTATTTTGATTATTCAGTCAGTTCTCTTACCGAGTTTTGTTTAAACATTTTATTCTCCAATTTCTCTGCTTTTTGAGACAATTTTGTTCATATTGAGTCTTTACCTTGCTTATTATTTGACAAATAAAAAATGGATAAAAAATATATTAACACCAATTAAAATAACTATTGAGAATTTTCACCATTCTGAATATCTTGCCACAAGAAGAATAAAGAACTGATAAAGGACCCTTATTCAGCAAATATTTGACTCTTTTTTTCCATGGAGAGAGAGAGAGTGGGTTGCCAAAGGCAATGCTGGTTTAGAATATAACCTCATTTATAAGGATCTAGAACAGAGGCATGAAACACAAGGCCCATGTGACTTATAAGACTCATGGTTGTGGCCTGAACTATATTAAAATGTGATTGGGAATATTTAACAAAGTACATTAAAATACAATAAGTAGGGGGTGGAGCCAAGATGGTGAACTGCAGACAGCATTCTCTGTGAGCTCCTGAGACCTTCCCTCAGACCCAGACAAAATGAGCCTCCGAACTGGTTTTGGAGTGAGGGCTCCACCAAACACTTGGACTACAATGCACTTCTATCAACAATCTACTTTGAAAAAACTCCAGAGAAGGTTAGTCTCAGGGGAATCGGCCTCTGGCCAACATCAGACGCCAGTGCGCCCAAGGTGGAAGTCGGCTACTACAGAGGCAGATTTTAGGTACCCAGGAAGTCCATGGGAGACGCCTGGGCCACTTTGCTCTGCTTGTGGGCAGGTGCTTTGGCAGATCTGCCTTTGGTAAAGGGTGGATTGAGAGCAGCTGAAAGCATGGTCCAAGTGTGGATCTAGTTGCCTAGCCTCAGACCAGAAGTCAACTCAGCAAACAGCCCCAGGGCAAATTGAAACTGAGGCAGATTTCCCTGCAGGTGACTGATATCTCAGCTCAAAATCATGAGCAAGAAGCAGAAGAGAGCTCTCACCATAGACAGCTTCTATGGAGAGAAAGTAAAGCAGTCCCCAGATCATGAGATTCTGAAAACAATCCCAGATGAAGCCACAAAGGCGGACTTAACCTGGTCTCCTTTTTAGAAGGCTTACCTGGAAGATTGCATAAAGAATCTCAAAAGAGAGCTAGAAGAAGAATGGGGAAATAAATTGAGATCAGTGCAACAGAGATATCAAAAACTGGAAAACAGGACTGGTGAATTGGAAAAAGAAAACAATTCACTGAAAAACAAAATTGGTGAATTGGAAAAAATCACTAATTCACTGGAAAATAAAAATGGTGAATTGGAAAAATCATCAATTCATTGGAAAATAAAAATGGTGAATTAGAAAAAGACAACAATTCACTGAAAAATAAAATTGGCGAAATGGAAAAAGAATGCATTGAACCAAAAAATTCAATTGGCCAGTTACAAAAGGAGCTAAAAAAGATAACTGAAGGAAATAATACTTTAAAAATTAAAATTGAACAAATAGAAGTAAATGACTCAATAAGACTTCAAGAATCAGTCAAACAAAAAAAAATGAAAAAATAGAAGAAAATATGAAATATCTCCTAGGAAAAACAACTGACTTGGAAAACAGATCCAGGAGAGGCAATCTAAGGATTATCAGACTCCCTGAAAGCCACAATGAAAAAAAGAACCTTGATGCTATCTTCCAGGAAATCATGAAAGAGAATTGCCCTGATGTTTTAGAATCAGAAGGCAAAATTGGCATTGAAAAAATTCACCAATCACCACCTGAAAGAGACCCCAAAATTAAAACCCCAAGGAATATTGTGGCCAAATTTCAGGACTATCGCACCAAGGAAAGGATATTGCAAGCACCTAAAAGAAACAGTTCAAATACCGAGGAACTGCAATTAGAATTACACAAGATCTGTCAACTTCCACATTAAAGGATCGAA